>JBBPLX010000036.1:3579-80297 GCA_038090015.1 Leccinellum albellum
GCTGACTTACGCATCGTCGACAGCCTCTTCCTCGTCTGGGGACCTTGGAAGGAGATGGCGCGGTACCTCAGATCGCCTGCTGGTTCGCAGTCGCCCAAACTCGTCTTCGTATTCGATTATCGGGTCATCCTTCGTCCCGGATGAACGCTACGAACCAAGAACGAAAAGGATAGACATACCTCTTCCTCGTTCGGTCTGGTGGGGACGGTCAAAGACTCATCCACGTCATCGCTGTCTGACTCATAGTTGTCGACAGCCTTTGAATCAAACTATACAACCGGTTCAGAAAAGAGAAAAGGAAAGGAAAGGAAACACGCACGTCTACCAACAGCGCATCGTACTGCTTGTCACTCAACCCTCCAGACTTTCCCTTCATCAGCTTTTCGTACACCTTGGCCTTGCGCTCCAACGCCTCGCGTGCCGACTCGATCGTCACCTTGCTCACAGCCTCGAGCTCAACGTCGCGAGCTGCTCGTCCATGCACGCCCTTGTTTGATCTGGCCCATACGGTCGGTTTCTATATTATAATACATGACAAGTCGTTAGCATCGTCCCACGAAAAGGAGAACTATGCACCTTTTCTGGTCGCGTTCGTCCTTCGCCCGGGACGTACTTGGGACCACCAGCCGCCTTCGTTCTCGCGAATTCGTCTGATTTTTTTGAAAGTTCGGCCTTCAGGTCAAAGAAGGAGGTGACGCTGACGCCTGCAGCCTTCGACTTGTCAGTTGGGGCCATCCAGGACTCAATTATGAGCATTTTTAAGGTATAACCGCCGTGAGGCATGGTAAGATGACAAATTAATCACGTGACTAAAAATCCCCTATGCACTACGAAACCGTACATATTGCTTTTAAACCAGTGGCTTCGCAAAGCTAGTCACAGAATCAGCATCCCAAGCAGAAACCATGATCACGGCACAAAAACGAACGTGGCATCAATCTGTTTCACTTGAGGGAGAGACAGCATGATCTTCCGTCGGTAACTTGCGCCCTCTGACCGTTGACATGGATTTCCTTCTAGATAGATCGTCTCCAACGATTCCAGGTGCTTGAGTTGCGGATCGAGTGCGTTCAAATCAGGGATCTTGTTATTGTTCAACTACAAGAAGAGAAAGAATGATGTTTACCCAGGGCTCATTCTGTGGCGGAATGCACGTACCCACAGTTCCTCTAAACAAGCCAAATGTGAAATGTTCTCAATTGCGGGTATGAAATTAGCTCCAAGGTCCAAGGTCTTGAGCTTTATCTAACGAAAGGCATCCATGACCGTGCCCTGCATCATATTTAGTCCACTCACATTGTGCTCCAGACCTTCAATTCTCTCGACCCCATTATGGCTGAGGTACAGTTCCTCGAGGTTCTCTAATCTTTCTATGTTCTCGATCTTGGTAATACGATTTGACTGGAGCGACAGAATCCTGAGTTTCGTGAGCTTGTCCAAATTCTGATGACGTCCCGAAGTCAGTATGAAGGTCAATGGACTTCCGTTGTATATACCTCGAGTTTCTGGAGCTTGTTCTTCCCTAGCCACAGCTCCTCGAGATTGACAAGTGCATCCAGCCCCTCTATCCTCTGTGAAGAATGGGTCAATAAGATGCAGAACGAGCATGACCACCAACGTACCCTGATCTTATTTCCACCGAGCTCGATACTCGTCAGGGACACCGAGGCCTCCAGACCTGTTATGTTCGATATTCGATTCTGCACGAAATACACCGTCCGGAGAGATCGCAGGCGAACAAGACCCTCCGGTATGCTTCGTAGGAGGTTGAACGAGAGATCCAACGTGCTACGAGTGGCACTACACGTCAATATCTGCCGCTCAAGAAGCAGCACCAAGATCGATCCCTCACATCAACGACGACAGCTCGTCTAGTGCCTCCCCGACCGTTTTGATTTTGTTATCGTACAGATCCAGTTCCTCCAGCTCCTGCAACTGACAAAACACATCCGGGTCTAGAAACGACACAGCGTTCTGTCGCAGACATAGCCGCCTCAGATGGCCCGCGAAGCGTTGCAGCCGCAGCGGTGCGAGAGAGCTCAGCCGCGCATGCAAGAGTTCGAGGTCCTACAAACTCGATGATCGTGAATGAACAGCACTAAGTCAACACAACGACGAATCACGCACGTCCGTGTCGTCAGGGAGGTCCTCGAGCGGATCCTCTTCGTTCTCTTCTACGTCTTCATGAGCCGATTCATACTCGGAACCGTCGTCCTGGTCATCTGCGGACGGCGGTAACACACGCGCGGTCGGGCTGGCGCTCACAATCAGATCTGAAAGACGTCTACGCTGCCAGAAAGTAAATAGTCCTTACCGGTCCACGACAACGAATTCGTCCTCTGCGGCCACGCGCTCTTCCGTGTCTGATCCCGACATGAGCGTAGCAGTATATCAGAATTAGGTAATAAAAGATAGTCGCTCTCTCAGGATCTCCCAACCTATTTCGCACACCCCGACATTGTTTTCACGATCCCAACAGGAGACAGGAAGGTTCATACTTCTCATCCTTTTATTTGTGTACTACCCAATGATAGACACAAACCAACGTAAAAATTATTGTTTCCAGTCTAGACCCGCGGGTATCGCACCCGGGAAAAGACCGTCTCTCGTGTTGTCAAAATTGAGCCAGACAAGGAAAAAAATCAGGCGAGCTAGACAGCATGCAATCGTGAAGCCACAACAAATGTCATATCATGTGAGGTTTGTCAGTTTGGCTTGACACCTAACATACCAATGAGAAGAGGCAGCCCCCGGGTACCCATCATTCGCCGCCAGAAGAATCCTCTTTGCGAGCTTCGACGATACCCCTATTCACATCCGAGGCGAGTCTGCCATCGGCAAATCCGTTGTACATAGACGGGCCCGGGGGCGGCAGGTAATGCTGAGGTGGCTGGCCACGGTAGTAACAACCCGCCATATCGTACGGAGTGGCGTAGCCAGGAAACGCGGGGTGGCACGGAGGTGGCACGTCGATGTGAGACCGATGCATGGCCCCAGCCATGTACGCATTGTTGATGTTGGCGTAATGCGCCCAATGAGGATACGGCCATTGTATGGAAGTTCGAATCCAGATAGCCATGCATTGGTCCATACCATCCGCCGGCCACTGTGGGCTGCCGTTCATTGTAAAGGGACATCGCAACCTTGGGCCGTCCTGGGCGGACATCGTGCATCAGCGGTGGTTCACGACCAGACACAACGGGGTATAATGGTCCATGGGGGCCGCTTTCGACAGAGGCCACGCGCTGGAGGGAAACTACACGTTCCAGGATGACAGTAGCACCGGCTACCTCGCCGTCCCCGGCCACTCTAATCGAGGCAGCATTCCTACTTGCTGGGGGTGCGGACGGCACGTTGCCCTTCTGCGCAGCCTGTTGAATGATTATAGTCTTCTTGTGAAGGTCGGACGCGTCGTCAGGGTCCTCGTTCTTTACCACTGGTCAGTTCGCCTTTGTGACCAGGCGAGGCCTTGCTCTCTGCGGATTGGATTGAACGGGGGGTGGAGGGGTTTCTTCGAGAGTCGAGAGGCTCGAGGGTGTCGTTCTACATCCATTTGGTCGGCATCAGAGAGCTTGACACGATCTACTAGTGCTTCGTCGACGCAGTGTTCTATTGTCAATTGCAGCACCTCAGACCATTTTTCTGCTTGCCCGAGGCTGCGGCGGAAGGGGTCTTGCGCTACATGGCCCTTGGCGTAGTTCAATTAATGGATGTATGCGTGGTTTAAAAGGTGACTTTGCCGTGCTGTAACGCGGAACCCTCGACGGAGATAATGAGTATGAAGGGTGCTGACGCAGTGACAGAGACACTGATTGTTCAGGGAGAGCTCAGAAGAACATGAGCAACTCGACGGAAATGGCGATGCGCGGCTGCGATGGTGCAGAATGAAAGAGGCCTTGTCGGATTAGATCCGCGGCGAAGGGATGACGGGGGCATGTGTGTGCGGTCATGGTACGAAAGCCTGAAGTGCTCGTTAGCAGGCAAAATGCTGGTTGACGTGCAATGCCTTACAGTTGAAATATGAACCCATCAGTGCATGCGCTGAGTGGTACAGTTTGAGGTACAGATGGAGATAGCAGTGCTTGGGGGAGCGATGGGATCACTGTGTCTCCGTGATGTATCGTAAGTACGGGTTGAGAAACGATGGTATTAGCTTTCGCCACTTGTCGGGTCGGCGTGAGGCTGGACGATGGACCTCAGCGTCCGTGGATTCGTAGTCGTCCAAGTCGACGACTTCAACTTCAAACTTGGGGGCCTTTTGTATAATCACAGTGGGAGAACTGAGCACCTCCACTGGAAGTTTTGCGGAGGCGGTAGACGGCGTCGCCCTACGGCTGCGTGGCTTTTCGAGGCGTTCCATACGTTTCTGCCATTCCGCAGCTTGCCCAGGAATGACAATTTTATTCTGGAGATTGTGCGGTGTGCGTGGCGAACTACAGTGTTTTCTTAGGCCACGGGAAGCACTGGGCTGAGCTCCTCGCGCGCTGGGCTGGGGGACATTGCGTGAGTAGAAGAACAAGAAAGAGACGGTGGTGCCTACCAAGTGTCTCTTAGAGGACAGACATCGACGCTCTGCAGACACTCTAATTGAAGCATAGCGTAATGTCAGTTTTGGCCTAACAACGAACCCTACCTTGATGGTAACTAAAAAATCGGTATCAATCGGAAACTCCGTGTGCCAGGCAAATCATACCTTATCCAAGTCTCATGCACATGACCTTACCCAACGTTTGGTGCTACGTTCTCCATGTTAGGACAAATGAGTCGCAGAAGCGCAACGGAGTCGCCACTGATTCGGCTGGGCGCTATAATTAATCGGAAACACTCACCGTCATGACGATAACCGTGAATTCTTAGTGGCACTCCCGAGAAGTGGCGAACAGTTCCTACCGTCAAACAGGTGCCGTGAACGTTCGAACACACCGGCCCTTTTAAACGTTCTCCGAAGCTCATTACACGGTGACCAGTTGAATTGACCCAACTCAATTGACGGAAATAGTAATTTACAACTATCACAACGACTGTTATGCGATCTTCACCGTCTAGCGTTTGCAGTACTATGAGACTATCACAAGTTTATACATGCGTGGGACATACCTTTGCATATAGCGAGTCTACCACTTTACCGACTTGCTCGAGAGTATCGATAGCAGCGCCGTACGTATTCTAGAGTGGAAGAAAGCACGCACGTCGTGAGCACCACACAGTTAGCCGTATATATGGAGAAACATACGTCGACTTCGGGCTCATCGTATACGAGAAGACATCCCCTGCCTTGATCAAGCACCCCGTGAAGGACCTTGTCCAGGATCATTTGCGACAGTCTAGCGGACGTGTCAACCAAGAGGGCACCGGCCTAAATCTATGACTTACTTTGCTTCTACATCCTGCCGGCTTTGGCCAACCTGCTTCGCTACGTAGTCGATCTCGACAACAGAGTAGGGTTCAACGATGCGGAGTAGGTTTTGTTGCAGCAGAGTATCATACAGTGCAGCGAGGTGCGAACGGATTGTCTGGTCAGACGAAAGCTCTGGAGAGGGTTTGATCGTGCATAATCAGAAGAGATGACAAACTGACCGTCTTTATAATCACGCAAAACCTTCTCAAACTCAGCCAGGTTACGATTTTGGTGAGCGACTGCGATGGCTCGCATACACTCGATCTCTCGCAGCTGAGCATACTTAGTCGTGAGCTTGACAGATAGAAGGGACGTGACGTCCTCGGGCTAGATTTCTCGGTGGTAAAGAGGGGCTGGATATCTATGACGGATAGACTCACCAAGTTGAGCATGACCTTGCACAGAAGCATATACTTGAGCGCAGTCAGTGCCGACGGATCGTCCTGAGTGGTCATGTTCTCAAACGTCTCAAAGAAATATGAATAAGCAGTGCTGTAATCCTTGTCCTCTGCATGTAGAACGCCAGACTGGAGGTCGAGGGCTGCTTGGAGGTGAGGTGGGCAATATATCGAGTTTGCAGCCGTTCTGGCAGAAGTGAGTGCAGCCTTGTAGATTGGTGATTTTAGCAAACAAGATCGGGATAAAGGGAGGATCAACATACCTTTGCTTTGGTGAAATTTGCTATCCCTCGATAAACTCGACTTTCGAGAAGGTGTACTTCGGTGAGGATCATCTTGTCGTCAAGTTTCTTCAGCTCCGTCAAGAGTGTGTCGATGCGTGTCAAAGCAGCCTTGAATTGTAGTGCTTCTAGCTGTCTGCAAATAGGATGAGTGAGACAGCACGATTGTTTGCTCTTTAGGTGTTCTCACAATGCGACGAGACGAATTTCCAGACTGTGCTTCAGGAATATACGCTTTTCACGGTTTGACCAGTCGATGTTGTCCATGAGGACGTCTGTTTGAACTTGACGGCTGTTGGGGATATCGTTGAAATAACTGAGCAACGTTCGAACTAGAAGCTTTTCGTTAGGAACTGCAGTTGGTGCCGTGCTGGTATGACTCACTGAGCTTGGCCGTTTTAGCCTTGGCCGTTGATGACATGAATGATCTGGAGAGTGTGATGACCTCCGCCAGACCCTTGGCGTTTCTGTACACAATCAAGGTCGTGTTGGGCAACGGAGAGGGAAAGACGCGCACTTTTGATCACGGTAGAGCTCAGCGAGCTTAATCATGGCGCCCTCCTGGTCCCGGAGCGATTGATCTCGGTCCGTGGGTACATCGGATGTCGAGGCTATAAAGGATATGATTACTCGTTACAACGTAATACGATATTTGGGTTTACTTTCTCGAGCTAAGATTTGTTTGTATATCTTCTCAGCGCGCGTTGGGTTGGTGGCAGCGACCGACTCTGCCTCTTTCAGGATTGCGTCGTTGCTGGACATCGATGACAAGAGGAATGACGCGTATTCTAGTCGTGGGAATATGTATTGCTTTACTTCCGAACCCTTCGGGACGGAGCACATCTTACGTTTCTATCGTCGGGGACGCAAAGGTGATCAGTCTACCATGCGGCGCGGGACGAGCGTGATCTGATGAGACTGTGCATGTCGGGTCGTTATCGTGTCAAGAAATGCGGCAGCCCTAATCCCCTGTCAGTAGGTGTTTCACGACTCTGATTCCCTCTCAACCATCAACCTGTAACAGACACTCGCAATACACGACTGCCAATACCAGTTCCCGGGCAACCTCTAAATACAGGGTAACCACGCCTAACGACGACATTAGGGGAAGTTCGCGCGAGCCCGTCGATATTTAGTGGAACCCGCAGACGACGAAGAGGACACACTTTTGATCCCGCAGTTATGCGTTACCTCCTGGTTCTCTTCGTTGCCTCTAGGCTCAGCCTCGTTTCTGCCCTTCACTATCGCGGGGCCGACTTTTCGTCCTTGCTCCTACTCGAGTCAACGTCTGATGTCCGATATTCGACATTATCTGATACAACACCTCTACCATTTGAACAAATTCTTCGTAACCAAGGGGTTAACCTCGCTCGAATTCGTCTTTGGACCTCCGGAACGTACGACATAACTTATGGTCTTGAGCTCGCTAAAAGGGCAAAGGCTGCCGGAATGGACCTCTTGGTCGATCTCTTCTATTGCGATACGTGTAATGTTTCTCAGATAAACGACATCGCACAATGAACTAATTTTTGTTGAGAACAGGGACAGACCCTACGTACCAAGCCATTCCTAATGGTTGGCCTACCGATCTTGACGAACTTTTGTCTCACGTTTACTCGTGAGTCCGTGATATTGCTCCATAGCACGATTCTCTGTGATCATAATAGCTGACGCATGCGTTTTCCCTAGTTACACTTACCAAGTAGTCGAGTCTTTTAAAGCCCAGGGAACTCCCATTCAGTTCATTCAGGTTTGGTCTGCTCCTTTTGTTTATATACCAGCCATATTGATGCGTGTGATCTCGTCAATCAACTGACTGCTGGAATACAGCTCGGGAACGAAATCAATGATGGTCCTTTGTGGCCGACGGGGCGAATCACTACCAACGGCTTCGCAGGGGCATCCCAACTTCTCCACGCTGGCGCACTCGCGGTTCGCACTGCTTCTCCGAGCACTAAAACCCTCATTCACATGTCCAATGGATGGGATCTGGAACTCGTCTCTTGGTTCTACGCTGGAATTTTCAACCACACCAAGACCGAGACAGGTTTGGGTGGTCTTCTAACGCCCTCCGAGTTGGACATGATGGCCTTCTCGTTCTATCCGTTTTACGGGATGAACGCTACCTTCTCAAACTTGAATAACTCGTTGTCATACCTCGTATCCAAATACAGCAAGGCACGTGTGCACGACATGTACTAACTATTCACCTTGATCTCATGAGTGTTTGCAGAATATCATGATTGTCGAAACTGACTGGCCCGTCGAGTGTGATGTGTCGCTTAGCGAACCTATTAGTGTCGACGTTCAAGGCCAGATTGAATGGACCAAGGCCATCGGTTCCGTTCTCAACGGCCTGAAGAACAGCAAGGGGCTGGGACTTATATACTATGAACCTCAATGGCTCTGGAACCCAAAGTTGGGTTCTGATTGTGCTGTTCGTCTGATTTTTTTTGTCTCTCTTTTTCGAACGAACCAGCATTTTGACTTTCCGCTTTCGCTTTTTGGATGGGGTTCTAGGATAATCTCTTGGTGTCAAGTTCAGGAGTGGTCAGGGAATCTATAACCTTGTTCCAGAACCTGTGATAACGCAACAGGCAGTCCCGCTCGGGCTTGCTTATCAGGTTTTGTCGATTGACTTTTGAAACCACAGGATGCCTTTCAAGAGGGAAAATCAGACTCATCGAGGTCAGAGGGGCTAATGTTAATATCGGGCCATCGCACTTTTTGTTACGGTAACGAACAACATAATACATATACATACGTACGTTGCGTCTTCATTGCTAACTTATTTATGTGCGGATGGTCGCTCGATTGTTGCTCAGTTATTATATCATTTACTGAACGATACAAGTACTAGTAATACTGGTTGATGTGGATAACACGGATGACGAGCCGCCGGTGAGCACATTCCTCGTATCATGGATCTGAAGAGGACTCCTTATCAGGGTGTATGTCACCGTACAATAGTTTTACGCGTACTTGCCTGTCTATAATATGCCTCGGCAGTTGTCCCGGACGTCCCGATGCAAATCTAGTGCGCAAAATGAATGATGCACTAACTAGCCAGGCGGTCGTCGTCGTCGATCGATCGATGCCATATGTCAATCGACATGTCAACGAGTAAGTAATTACAATAGGCAAAAACGGGACGCAGAACTCGTCGATCGACAGGAACGAATTCAAGTCATATGTGGTGTTGTTACATCATACGGTCTAACTTCGTGGAGCAGGAGATAGAGAGAAAGCAGTACGCACACACACGCTGATGGTAGTTGTGGTCGGTAAACGCTTCAGCTAACGAGCCTGGGCGCGACGCAACTTCCGATCCACCACTTACCACCGGTTTGCGCTCCGTCGAGTTGGCCGTCGGCGTCTGTGAAGACTTACCTCCTCGGATGGTGAGGTCAAAGACGAACACCTCCGCGCCGGGGTGCTCCTTCAAGATGTCCACCATCTCGGCATAGTAGACTGTCTTGATGCGCTCCTCGTTGACGAAATCTCTTTCTGCGCTGGGATACGTGAGCTACCGGAATCCGTGTGGCGTCCAGACCGAGACGGAGCGCGCTTGCCTGCCTCGGGCATTACGAATGACGCCAGGGGAGGGCTCTATCGTGACGGTACTAGATGGCACGCCTTCGCGTGGTTGTCCAAGATAACAGTATGGGTTTGCCACTCTTTAGTGGGTGATAGTAGCTGAGTGTCGTCCCAATGTGAGCGCTTGGACAATCATACTCCGAAAAGTCGTACCAAATTTAAAAAAGTCGTTGACTCACAGGGGGGCGCGATGTCGGGAACGAGTTTTTATAAGTCCAATAAGAGAACTGGCGAGTCCTGTAGTAGTACTTGGCTATCCATGTTAGGAACGATGTGCCAGTGCTTGATAAGACGAGAGAAGCGCCCCAAGAGGCACTGGCAGACGGTCCCTTTCTGATCGTTAGTTCCGTCCTGGATCGATCGATCAGTAAAACCTCAGGCCTCAGTACTCAGTAGCGACGACTCGGAGCTGCCAGAGCTTATGGCACATTACATGTAACAATATTTGTAAACCACAGTCGGAACCAATGTCCTCAGTGACACGGACGGCGCCTCGGAAAACCCCACGCCTCAACTCAACAACTTTCAGCAAGCTATCCAGCGCCCAAGTTGATTCAAAATGTTCAACAACAATTTCGGCGAGGAGGTATCGATCGATCTTAAATGCGAGTCTCGGAGTCACCTTATTTTCTTTTTCTTTTATATAGGATATGGACCAGTTAGTGGCTAATGCCCTGCTGCTGAATGTGTACCGCTGCGGTTGGCTCGGCTGTAACGCTGCCGTGCGCGGGGGAGACTTCGCGACACACTTGAAAACGTTCCACATCACCAAGGAAGACCCAAAACCTCGATGTTTATGGGATAATTGCGGGCAGACTCTTGAAAGGGGTTGGATCGTCAGACACACTCAAGAGAGGCATCTTGAGTGGAAATGGCCGTGTCCCCGATGCGGCACCGCGTTTGCTCAAAGGGGCGTCATGGATCTTCATCGAGTGAATTGCAATGGTGGGGCTGCGTGAACACGGCGAAAGTGTCGGTGATTTGTGAGTACCCATCTTGCCGATCGACTCGTTTGAACGACGGGCTGAATCCTCTAAACAAGGTCAGTCGCTTTCAATTTACTCTGTTCGAAGGGCGTATTATGCTACTATGATCTCTCGATACTGTGTCGCCTGATTCTGTGTTCCATCAATATTTCCCCCCCCATCTTCTGCCGGTATCCCGGTCCAAGGCCGCGCCAGCGTCTGCGTACAGCTACCGATATGTCTACTACCTACGCTAGGCCACCAGCCACGCTCTTTCACCTGGTCACTGAGTTTACTGAGCTCGCGTGGAAACGCAGTGGTTCTTCGTCTCACCTTTTCCCGCCCAATAAAAAAGATAAATATTGCTTATGATACTGAGTTCGTAAGCTTGTAAGGGCGTACGCTCCTAGGATGTTTGGTGACCTGTGAGTGCTTGAGCCGAAAAGATACATGTTGTGAGCTTTGTTCAGCTTGGAGTTACTCGCCACAATTTATCGTTTTCGCTTGCTCGGGGCATGTTAAGAAGGGAGTTGATTACATAACTTTATGACGTAGTTCAAATGTTGAAGCTCAAGCGCCCACGAACGTTGCTAGCACCACTCCAACACCACTCAAAGGATGTATGACTCTAATATGTGACGCCGCAGCCACATGATGAGAGAGAGAAAGGGAACAGTCAAGGACACACTTCAACTGTGTGACGGCCTGCTATGCAACAGGCACACCACGCCTGACTATGATGAAGATATGATGACAGGACGGTGATGAATCGATGACGATCTATGCAGCGTGGCCCGTCAGGCGGGCAGATCCACCAATGATCCCCATCGATCGCGAGCGCCAATGATATTACTCTCTGCTCAGTGCCATCCGCCTTAATGGCCCCTCTCGCACGTGCGAAAAACGCCTGGCGAATGTGTTCATCAACCTTGTTCAAGGTTGCGGATACTCGGCCGTCCCGTGTCCGAGTCGCGACCGGACCTGGTCAAAGAGCATGCCCTACTGGCAGTCAGTTGACAGCCAGGAGCCTAGGGCGTCTCAGATGCATCAATCAGCATACAAAACCAGATGTTATCCAATCACACGGGAGACGATAAGAACAAGTGGTTCATAACTCCGTGTATCGAATGATTTGCTGTGCTGAAGCGATGGTGTAAAGGAAAGGAAACACGATCGCGCGACGATCAATGTTGGCGACCCTTCTCTATGAGGCAACCAGCCACGTGAAGTCAAGACATTTGATTTGAATTCATGACGCGACACCGGTTTCAGCAACTTCGAGGAGCCAGATAAGTTCCACCATCGTACATCAAAACCCAAAATGCAACGGGCCACCGTGACTCTATTTGTGTCAGCCAGACGCAACATGAAAAAAAGGACACGGCGCCAAGGCAAATTCACATTCTTCTTGGTGGCGATCGAAAGAAAGAGACCATGTCCAGGCACCACCACCACAGAGCGACCGATGGGCAGACAATGCCGCAATGACGAAGATGAAACCTGCGACAAGAACGAGACGTCGACGAAGATCCACGCCCACGCACCAGGGGGAACACTTCAAGTTTTTCGTCGCACTCGGCTCAAACGATCGTCCGCGCGGTGCATCTGTCCCGAATCGCCTCTTTTGTCCAAAAGACGCCTAGTAATGTGTTCATCAACCTCATCTAATATAGCAAATACTCCGCTGAGGGTGCATGTTGTTCCACCCTGCCAGTTAGCATGGTCCTGGACGTGTCGCGACTAGGCCTACACCACACAACAGATCGGGAGCCTATCAGTAGAACTGCAAGGCAGAGTCCATAGATTGACGAAACGCTAGACACGAAGGACATCCACAGGACCACAGCGTATAATAGTATCGCCTCCCAGCACGAACCGCTATTTAAGCGCACGCAGGCGCTACCAACAATGCAAAAAGAAGGCAATCAGAAAACGACAGATCATCTCCCGTACGATCCACGGAACCACGCACCAGAGCCTTTTCTGACCTATTCCGTCGATCAATGTCACGCCTCGGGCGCACGCACGATCGTTCGAGACTCCATCTGCTCCAGACTACCAGTGACACGAGTCCTACGCCGTTTGCATCCACCTATCTCGTCCTGCAGACACGACATCTTCTTGACCCCGTGGGGTAACTCAACCCACTAAAATTGTACCGGCAACTTGTCCCATGTCTGGACGCAGAACCATCAAGCTATCATCAATCACCGTCAGCCTCAATGACAGCAGGACGAGACAATAAACACTAACAATCAATCTCTGGCCGCGCAGCACAGAAACCATCCTATGCCGCTGGTCGCTCGTCACCTGACACTAGCCCAGAGGCAAGGAGTTCCCGTGGCCTGTCCATTCTCCAAATATATGGAGTAAGTTGGACCAAGCGCCAACGCCAAGACACCGATGTACGGCCGAAGTAGTTGACTGCCAGTGGAGGGTCCCAGGACACTCACAACCACCATTGCGGTGGAGCGTACTGGCTGCGCACTGCCATACCCCACCAAGACAGGCGTGGGCACATGGGTGCATGAAGGTAACCTGGCGACCGTGTCCCAGGCCCGAGGGCCGGTGGTAGCCATGGATGACTTGGTCAAGCCAGGCCAGGCGTTGTGTTGCACCTGGCTCGCGTTCGTGTACGTGTGTAGGGGGGCAAACGTTCACCAGGCGTCGTCAAGTAATGCAAGTGCTTTGACACGAGGTGGAGAAAAGACACCGAGACATTGATGTAGCTGACAGACGCTTCCTGGACCCAGAAGAACCACCACTGTGCGCTGGGGCCGGTGTGCCGTGTGCGGGACCGCTACGCCATGTGCGAACCAACGCCTCGCTCCCTGAAGACAACTCTGCGATTGCTGTCCCTGCGTCTGCGGGTAGCTAGCGGTCCGGGAAGGCTAGATTTTGCCCGGATTGTGGTGGCACGATGGTTGTTACTTCAGTGTGCGCGTGCGTAAGGACCAGGAGGGTGTTCACCAGGTCCCACCACGGTCCGTCCGGACGCAGCGGGTCGACACGCACGCCCAAGATCAACTGGGCGGTAAGAGGTGGGCCGCTGAGGGCCGTCGCTTGTGGATGTACAGCTGCGACCACGGCCAGCCAGGACCGGCGTTGCGGGGTGAGGGGGGAAAGCGGGACGAGCGGGAGCGGATTGAAAAAAGAGGACGAACGGGAGTAAGAGAAAATGCAGCGGTAGATGGGAGGAAAATTGGATCAGTGTGTCGCCGTATCCCCATCGCCCGCCAAGCGAATTCGCCGCTCCGCTTGTCACAAACTTTTGGAAAAAGCGGGGACTAGTAACACACTACGCTGAGACCCTGCCGAGTTAAACCATCGAACATTCGCTCGAGTGTCAAGCGGTGGGGGTTAGACAGTCCCCAGGCTGTGGTCCAGGCCACTTGTAGAACGGCGATCATATTATATCAGAGAGAAATTCCTGATCTCAGTGATCTGATAGAAAACCTCGCTGACAACGCCGCAACGACTCGATCGGATGGTAAATGATGGGTCGGCAACAATAACCAGCGCTGCCAGGCCGCGCCACCATTGGATTAACAGTTATATATTCACCGACTTGACCCACTGGCCCCGCTCGATAATCGTGATTCATTCAAATCCAGCGCGGATTATTTGGATATTATAATTATAATTTGATACCTCTCTTTCACCCGATGAGTAGTATGACACACGAGCGGTCCAAGCGATTCGGAGCTACTAGTACTAGACTTCAGCAAGTTGGTTTGTAACGTTATCGCTTGTCGTGTCTTTCATGGGCTTTCTGTGGTCTGATTGGACCAAAAACTGTACCATTACTTTTTCGTTGACTTTGCCGGGTTACAATTCGGGTACCTAGTTTTTCGCTCGGCTACTATATCTTGCTGATAAGCTACTGCCAGTGTAAGTATTGCACCCTGGTTCGTTCGAGAAGTCCGTTACGTCGATTTGAATGATAACATAACATGTGATCGTCCGAGCAGGAAGAAAACAAATATTCAAACTGCAACAACACGGCCGCCGGCCGTCGTGTTTAAAGCGTGTATCATATCAAGTACTCGTGAACCATCCCCCCATCATCATGATGTCCGCCCAGATCATCTGGCCATTAGTCATTATGCATTACAAGTTATTCGGATCTGAACACTAACATTTATGTAATTTAATCTCCCCCAACGACCGTAACCGACGTCAAAAAGCCATCATGATCGTTAATCTGGATCAAACTTCAAGTTGGGGCAAGTCGTTCTAATCCTCACTTCACGGTTCAGCCTAAACCTGTCCGTCGTCTGTTGATTTAATCGTTACTTATCTCCGCACGTCCGCACGAACTCGGCGATGACAGTGTCAATTTAATACGATAAAAGAACAAACAAAGGGATTCCAAATACTTAGTACTACAAAGGTAAGGTAGGAGTACCCAATCATAATCATACGTGTTTGAATCAATGACTCGATGCGTTCGTTCGTTTCGATGCGACGTGGTGGTGATTGAAGGATCCGGAAACAGAACGTGGAGTAGAGTGGAGAACGAGGGAGTACAATGGAGATAAATAGAAAGAAAAAGGAAACAATGGAAGAAACGGATTCTGACAGACACTGTGTGTGACACGGCTCAGCTGAGTGTGTGGAAATAGATACACACAGAAGCAAGCATTATAAAAAAATGGATTCCTCATACGCAATCCGAAATCAAATCGCGTGAATTTGTGCTAACCCACAAACAGCGACCACAAGTCACATGTTTTTTCTTGTCCGCGATGCTGGCGAAACAATCGGAGAGGAAAAGGGGAAATGAAGAAAACTTTAGAATTGACCGGAGAATGGAAATGGAAGAAAAAGAAAAGGGGGACAAAAGATACAACTGACGTACAAAAACAGACCTCAATGCATACCAGTGGCGCGGCGCTCAACGCTGCATCGTGTATCGCTCATACTTTTTGTCCGCCGGAGACACCGAAGTGGGCGTGGCGGGACCCATCGACCCCCCATGCGGTCGCTCAACGATATCTACTGCCTTCTCTCGCTCAAAGGACGAAAGCGGAGAGATCGAGTTACCGCTTGATGTCATAGCCGACGTGGTTACGTACGGATATGTTGCCATTCGAGAGGCCGCTGACGACATCGCCGACTCTGCACCGTGATCAGGTCCACGGTACACAGAGCGCGACTGTTGTGGGGGATGGTTGGATAATGGCGATGGCGTCGGATTGAATAGCCCGGAACTCGGACGGAATTGCATCCGACCCTCGTTTCGAAGTCCATAGTGTCCATGTCCGTGACCATGAGGCCCTGGTGGCGGCGTAGGATGAGAATAGTGTACAAAGTTAATACCGCTAGACGGCGGCGAAGGTGACGGTTCAGGGGCGATAGGGCTATGCTGAGAGTACACGTCGCTTCCAGACGCTGACCCGACCGACGATGCCGACGGGAACGAACTACTCTCAAACGCATTGCCCCTGGTTCCGGCACCGGCAATTGGAATCGGCGATGATTGACTTGGTCCTCCCTCTTCCTTGACTGCGGTCTGGATGGGTTTTTCCTTCTTTCTGCGTTGTGTCGTCGTCATATGCCCCTCCTTTTTGGCACGAGAGCGTGCAAAACGGAGACCACAGCTGGGCAAGAAACACATGTCAGTCATATGAAGAGCGGTCGGTGGCAGGAGACGCGCACGCGTTGCAGAGCTCCTTCTTTCCACTCGGACCTTTCCTCCATTCCGGGCTGGTTGTCACCTGGCAGCTCGTGCATCGCAGGATCCCAACAGGTCGATTGCTGCTTCGACCGCCGACAGGCTCTCGGACGGAACCTGGACTTACACGACGCCGCGGAGGGGGCACCTCTGGAGAGGGAATGGATAGGCCGATGCTATCCGGGCGGTGTCTTTCGCCATAATCCGCGTCGGGACTCGGAGTTGGTTGGTAGCCGCCGTGCTGGGGACCTCGTGTCTCTCCATAACCCGGTGATTCTGGGGGCCGGCTGGAGGGTGGTGTACCGTACGGACTTTCGCGCAACGAGCACGGAGTAGGGAGAGAACTGAGCGTGTGCGTGGGGCTGCTGCTTTGCGGCCACCTGTTGTAACTCAAGAACGACGACGAGTCAGGGTGAGAAGACCATGCGGGAGACGAGTATGGAGGTAAGGAACCGACAAGGTGACCATACGACGGCGATGGCGCACTGACGGGAGGCAGCGTATAGGAGCTGGGTGAAACGTCGTACGAGTGCTGCGCGTGGTGTGGTACATAGCTGTCCTGTGCCCTGCTCGCATATGAGGAATGATGGACAGAGGTCCCAATACCGTTGCGGGGACCGTTCTGGATAGTATGACAGGCAAACATGATAGTACCTACTGCGGATGTAAGAAAACCGCATGGCATGACGTCAAGCGAACCACGAACCATGAGGTATGAAGACGCTCTCTACTTCGCCGACGACGGCCGGCATGGTGCCAACGATCCTCCATCGTCTGGTACAGCTAGTTTTGGCGCTACTGTCGTGGGCGGATGTTTGTACTGCGGAGGCGCGCTTGGAGAACTCCCTGGCGGAGGGTTTGTTGGAATACTCGTGGCTAGAGTCTGGTGGCCAGCTAAACAGGACCTTGTAATCCTGTGCAGTGGAATTGGACAAGATCTGGAAGATGCGAGAGAGGACGCCGGGTTGTGGGCAATAGTAGTTGAGCCTGTGGTCGAGGATGGAGATCTGTTCTGGAGTCATTGCGGGCGTGCCACACCAATTAGTCCATGGGGTCTTGTGGTGTTCGTCATTGTCTCCGGGACCGAGGTCAACGACTGCATGGATGAAACAGAGGACGAGACCCTCGGCGGCCCAGCTGATTACGATATCTACTGCCAAGTAGTGGTTGTCCAGAGCGACCTTGTCAGCATCGCTCCACTGCGGAAGGGGTCCATTATATCCGAGGAAACGGCGAACCCTCGAGAGACGGCAATATCTGACCCTGGGGAAAGGGTTAGGTATAGGGTGGAAGGTGTCAAGGGGAGATGACATACCTCGTGACAGTGCCATGCATGGTTCTCTGTTCGAGTGCCTCTGTGAGGTCAGCTTTGGCAGAAGCTTGTTCCTCTGGGTGGACAAAGTTGAGGAGGGACCTTCCGATGAGGAGGTCAGCCTGGTCTTCGAGATGGTTGGCTAGGACAGGGTCGAGATAGATGAAGTGCAAATCGGAGGAAAGCAAGGACCAGTCTGAGGGGGAAAGGAGGGTGAGCACAACTGAGGCCGAAGGTGCGGGAGGGCGGACGATCGGAAGTCGGAGGGAAAATGTTGGATATGATGGGGAGGTTGAGACTTACAGCAGCGGGTTTCGCCAATTTTTGGGAGGTTGTGTGGGGGAGGATCGGGGGGGAAGGAATTGGCCATGGATGTGGCGGAAGAGGTCGGCATGTCCTGATGAGGGTAACCTGAGAGGGAAGAAAGGGGTAAGTGCGATCTGGAATGCTGGTTATGTACGGGAGGGATTTCAGAAAGGGTCTGGTGGGGCACGCCTCGTTGGGAGGGCACGAGGAAGCTCATAGGTGGAAGTTGATGGAGATGGAAGGACGTGACAGTAATAGGAAGCAGTTATCGTACAGCACGGTGAGGAAGTGACTGTAATTTAGAGAGGGGGGGGGAGATTCAGACTGGGAGTTTGGAGTCAGAAATGATCACGCTCGGACGGTCGTCGGTCTTTGTCAAAACAAAACATTAGGGCTGAATAAGACAAGTGGTAGCGACGAGACACCCGGCAAAACACCACTCTCGAACGAACATAACCAACGAGCTCGCCGGTGGGTCAGAGAGACGATGGTCTGTGCGCAGCGCTGGAGAGATGGAGGATGACGGCGGAAAGAATGCCGAGCGAGAGCGATAAATAGCAGTGCACGGTCCGATCATATAAAGATCCGAGTTTGAGATCCTCGCGGTAATGTCGACCCGGCCGAGCGATCACCGCGGCGCGATGAGTACAATTGGTGAGCTTGACGAAACTTGACGGCATCTAACACTTCCTTTTACGGATATACTTTTTCTCTCCTCTCTTGGTCGATCTCCCATGAAAAACATTTGGGTCGCTGCTGCAGATGGCGACCTCCCACGTATCCAGGTCCGTCCCGCTTTCCGCCACATACCCGCCCGGCCCGCTCATCCCCGAAACAGGAGCTTATCGAGCGTCATTGCACGTTCAATCCGTCCTTGTCCTGCTCGACTCTGAGACGCCCCATTAGCCATATCTCCAAATGTCCCGGACGGCTACACGTACACGCCCGTGCATGCCGCGGCTTCGTATGCTCAGCTTGACGTCCTGGCCTACCTCGTACAACAAGGTACCCTAGATTCCCTGTCAGATGGCACCCTCTCAACGACACATCCAGGCGGTGACGTAAACGTCATCGATGAAGATGGCGACACGCCACTATACACCGTCGAAGACACTGACACGGCTCGGTGGCTTATCGATCACGGTGCTCGCATCGACTGGCGTAATCGAGCAGGCGTCTCGGTGAGTTCCCCATGCCAACACTCTTGTCCCCATACCCACTCTTAGACGCCGCCCCACAGCCGATCGAGCACCTCAGAGAGGAGGGTTTTCCGCACGTCGCGGCCTTTTTGCGCTCCCGACTCGAAAGCGATCCTTCCGTTCACCAGAGCGACGAGCCCCCGTCCGAAGCCCAGCCCTCCCAGCATTCCCAAGAGGTTGCATCAGAAACTTTGACATCCAACTTGATCCAGTCCGTCGGTGACATCATGCAACGTGCAGAAGTTCAAGGAACAAACCCAGATCAAGAACTGAGGGACGCTGTCAGCCGAACGGTTCTCGAAGGCGTGTGGACTGGCTATGAACTCACCAGTCGCGACAACCCACCCACACCACCAGAGTCGAAGCGACCAAAAACAAATGGCGTTCACGACCCAGAACCTTGACTCTCGTACTAGTACTGCATGTCATGTACATAGTGCTCCTTTCCTCCGTTCCGGTGATCACGATCACTCGGATGATCGATCGCAGCGATCAGACATTCGTCGTCAATCCGACTCCCAACTGACTCTCGTGAGACGTCATTAGTGCACTCTCTATACCTCGGAGGACTGAGCGGGGCTACCCGAACCCACACTCCCCGTTCAGGGCCGCAGCCCGCCTGATAACCCATTAGAACGGCGACAACCCCTTTCCGAGGGCTGGCCCCCGTCATTGCACGTCGCGCTCGGCAAGTGTGGGTTCACGTCCATCTCTCATTATCAATATTACACACCCTAGGTCTTTCATCGCCCACATCAATCACCAATTTGCCAATTCGAAGCATAACTTGGGTATCTCCCACAGCTGCGCGCATTCAACAAGGCGGCAGGCAGGACCAACAGACTTCTCCACCAATCGTCATGAGGGCCTTTAACCCTCCCTTGCCCTCTACCGCGGCAATCCTGTGTGTTCCATTATCGTGAAGCCAGAGAAGCGCGCCCCACGGAGCTCGTTCAGCGGCGAACTCTTCCCATTTGTCGAGCCACAGTGGAGTGCCAGTCAGGGAACTCCTTCTTGCCCATGAGATTAAAAAGGAAAAGGTTTCCCGCCATGCACCATCCGCGCGTAGATTCCTTTTTAGGAAGGTAATGCCCTGTGCGTGCCCTCCCCGCAAGAACAACGAAAGATGGCACCCTTTGCGACGCTCGCGAAAACGATCACGCACGAGGATATACAAAAAAAGATAGCGCGAGGATTTGGCCCACACGATTCCCCCGTGCTCAGCCTTGCGAGCGAGGCACAAACCAAGGGTTATCACTCCATCTGTCTCTCGCTCACCACCAGTAAATGGCGCGACCGGTGGCGAAACATGTGTATCATGCCCTCCACTGGAGTCGCACCCAACGAGAATAGTGGCAACGAGGACACCCATGTGGATACCGAGAAGGCAGCGGAGGCGTGGAGGAAGTCGCCCTCGTTTCTGCTTGATGAGGTGACGATAACGAGACTGGGTGAGTCCTTTTTCATCACACCCCACACACTTGTGGTCTTTTGGCATGACGATGTTTTGATTAGATGAGACGGAGATCTTGGTGGCGATGGTGTCCGAATGGCTGCAGCTCGACGCGACGGACGATTGGGTTCGTCACGATTCTGGAATCGTGAGTTCCTCTTTCCTTTCGCGATAGCATCCCGTGCCGTGCCTCCGAAAGAGTCGCAGTCGATGGGCACAGTAGGATCACACATCGGACCGGACGCTCTGATCTTGCTGACGGTATTGCACGCGCTAGGCTTTCCAACAAGAAGTCGCGTACGCGTCCTACCTCAACATCCCCACCATTATCCTCCCTCCACCGAGGAACAGGTCGCACGTGGCCTCGTACGGCCGTATCGTGAACGAATGCCTTCGGAACACTCCTTACATGCAATTTTCTATCAGGCTCCCCATCTACGACCCTTCCGTCTTTCAATCCAGAGAAGAATCACCGTCTCTTCCGTCGGGAGATCTCGACCTGGGCGGCGCGGCGGTGTCGAGCTGTGCGTCTCCGAAACCTGGGTCGGGATCGGGACGCGTGTCGCCCTCGCCCTCGCCTTTTCCGCGAAACCACACCCATATCAAAACTTCGAGGGCATCCGTGGCCCAGCTGAACGCGACGTGGGAGATGTGGGATGTGATCCGCACCGTGTGTGATAGCAACGCGCGGTTGACCCTGAGTGAGTTGTGTCTCTTTCAATCTACTCCAGATTAGCGCTGACTTGTGCCCTGGTTCAGCGCTCGATCTGACACCGCCCCTACCGACGAACGCGGCGGGCGTGTTGGATCGATGGGCGGCTGAGCCCGTACAGCATGTCTTTTTGCCCGCGTCGACGTTTATTGCCAACGTCAAGGGATACCCTGTCTTGCCAAAGGTCACGCAGACTTTCATTCGACAGAGCATGATCGTGAGTTTCTCCGTTTCCCCTTTTGACAACGAACGAACCGATTCCAGCATCGCCCGACGTTCATTCTCTCTGGCGTCGACTCGGGTGTACACACGATGGGCGGCGAGTCCGCGTACTCGCAGTACCTCAAACACCTCGAGAAGAGCAGTCTGGTCGTACAGGCGGTCAAGACGGAGGGTTCGGTCGAATGTTTTGCACAGGGGTACCAAGACTACCTCCAGAATCCGTTACAGGTACGCTCATACGAGTCCTGTTACGTCTTTGTGTACATGTACCCATATATACACCCGCACACAGCCCCTTATGGACAACCTCCAATCAATCACATATCAAACGTTCGAGCAGGATCCCGTCAAGTACCACAACTATGAAGAGGCGAGGACCTTTCTTTTTTTTTTTTCGTCACCGTGCCACCAATGTTGTTGTTCATCGTCCTGATCGGTTATAAAATATAAAGGCCATCTATCATGCCCTCGTGGACCGACCAGATGGAGAGCGCATGTGCGTCGCGTCCTCCTTCTCTTTTACCGCCTATGCTATCGCATGACGACATGTTTGTTGACCTAATAATATGGATGTAGCGTTATCTGTGTCGCTGGTGCTGGGCGTGGTCCCCTCGTTTCGCGCAGCCTCAAAGCTGTCCAAAGGGCGAAGAAGGAGTCATTTATCGTCTACGCGGTCGAAAAGAACCCGAATGCATCTGTGACGTGCGTGTCTTCCGAGCCCCTTTCGTTTTCTTCTTAGTTTACTCACTGGACGGGGTTCAGGTTACAGGGTCGCAAGGCAAAGGAGTGGGGCGATTCAGTGGTGCTAGTTACTGGCGACATGAGACGGGTGAACGTACCAGAGCCCGTGGATATCTTGGTCAGCGAGCTGTTGGGGTCGTTTGGGGATAACGAGCTGAGTCCCGAGTGTTTGGACGGCGCGATGCGGTTTTTGAAGCGTACGTTCGCGCTCTCTCTCTTCTCTCCGCGAAATGGGTCGTGATAATCATGCTGAACAGCGAACGGGATCTCAATACCCTCGTCGTACACGGCGCATCTCGCCCCACTGTCCTCGTCGAAGCTGTACAATGCCGCAAGGGAATCTAAGGATCTTAAGGGGGTTGAGACGCCGTACGTGGTGTTGTTCCAGAACGTGAACGTCCTGAGCGGCGACGGGGGCGGTGCGACGGGACGATGTGGACCCAAGATCCAAGAGTGCTGGGAGTTTGAGCACCCGAGAAAAGATACGACTATTGATGAGAAGGGTGCGTCGAGCTCGATCACCACCCTCATATGATGTGGTATTGACGCCAAGAGAATAGGCTTACCGGTCACAAATAGCCACAACGTGCGTTCTGCCAAGCTATCTTTCCACATCCCGCATGCAGGGGTGATGCATGGACTGGCTGGCTATTTCGAGGCAACGCTGTATGGGGATGTTGGGCTGAGCATACATCCAAACCGCAAGGAGCACATCTCCAAGGACATGTTGAGCTGGTTCCCGCTGTTCTTTCCCTTCCGGGTGTGTTAGTTTTCTCACTGTGGAGTGGACGTGCGCTGAACGACAGACGATGTCATACAATTATTTTTTGGTATCTTAGGAACCGCTCTATCTACCTAGTAACTCGGAGTTGCAGGTGTCGATGTGGCGTTTGACGAACGAACGACAGGTGTGGTACGAGTGGTATGCAGAATCGTATCTACCTATCGCGGACCCGCCTCCGCCGTCGCCTGGAGCATGCGATGCTGAGCGTGACGCGCACGAGGTTACTTCTTCGGATATGGAGTCCAGCCCGTCGTCTTTTTTTTCGAGCGCGGCGTCGGCGCACGTTGCCGTGCCAAGTCCAGTGGTAGATGCGGTCGATGTGTTTCCGTTAGGCGAGCCGCGCGATCGGGTCGAGCATCGCCGGGAGGGAATCGTGGGCGTGGGCGTGGGCATGGGCGCGACGACGATGGGTACGATGGGGGATGTGAAGTGTGGGGGCGTGGTCAAGATTGGACAGACTGCGTTGCATAATCCGGGTGGCCGCAGTAGCTGGATAGGTCTGTGACGTTGTCCTGCAGTAAAAATAGTCTTTGGGGGACTAAAGTGGAGCCAATGGAGTGTGATCTGAACGGCGATATGTATGATCAGTGAGAACTTGGACTACGATCGAGGCATAAATAGGTCTGTGACATCAATGAATCTGAGTGGTCGGCGGTCTCTCGGAGTAAAATTAGGTTTTTTTTTCCCGGGTTCTCTTCATCCCAGACGTGGAACAACAACTTGGAGGCCGGTCGTCTGGACTCTGGGACTCGGAAGTATTGGTTGGCAGGGGCGCAGTTTAAATTAGGTAAGCAATCAATGACGTGACGCTTAGGATTCTCTCCATCATTGCAGGAATAAAAATAGCTTGGCTATCAAAGTTTTTTTTTGGCTACCATCCCGACCCGACTGAATCCAAAGTGAGGCAAGTGCTGGTCTGAACCAACGATAAAAGGCTCAGACTCGATTTCCAGCCATTGTTATGGACGCGTTTCCAAGCGACCTGACAAGTCTGGCGAATATAAAACCCGGGGGATTATGTCTGCCGTGGTTGGCTGGCACCGGCAACAGACACCACTGAGACTCTCGTACGACGGCCAGCCGCTTCCAGGAAATTTCAAACTCCGAATATATCTCCCCGTCTCGAGTACGTTTCTTCTTCAACCTTTTCTTTCTCGACCTTTTTCTTCCCCTCGCGGTTACCCCCGTTTTTACAAACACCATAAACACCCACACCAGCGAATCGTCGCGCGCGCTCTCTACAACACACGCAAAATGAAGTTTGTCGCCCTTGTTGCCGCTCTCGCCGCCGTTGTTCCTGCCGCTCTCGGCCTGACTATCAACACCCCGTACGTGTCATCCATTTTTCTTTTGCCTTTCCTTCGTTAATCACTTGTCCTCTACTCTAGTTCCAACGTCGTCCAGTGTGGTGAGTCTCGGCTCCTCTCGAGGGGGCCGAGCAACAGCGACTGACTTTTTTTGTTTGCTTTTGCGTGGTTGACGTGAATAGAACCCATTCAGTTCAGTTGGAGTGGTGGAACAAGTCCTTATTACCTGACTCTCGTTCCCGGTAAGCCAGTCTTCCGTTTTTCTTTCAACCGATACCTAATCACCTTTTCGGTTGCCAGCTGGCCAGATCGCTGCAACTGCTGTAGGCTACCACGTTTTATTGATTTTGGACTTGTTTTGTTTTCTGATGCACGTTCTCCAGATCAAGCAATTCCCTACTCAGAGCGGCACTTCTTACACTTGGAACGTGGACCTTGGGTCTGGTACTAGCTTGTGAGTATCGTTGGTGCTCTGTTTTTTGTTGGGTTCATGTTGATGTTTCGTGTGTAGTACTATCGCTTTGAAGGACAGCACCGGCGCGACCGCATACTCTGACATCGTCACCGTCTCAGGCGGCACCGATTCTTCCTGCCTCAACAGCAATGTTACGGAAACCGGTGGCACTAGCGGTAGCTCCACCGGTGGCTCCTCGCCTTCTTCCACTGGCGTTATCAACCCATCTAGCTCTGTAAAGTCTGGAAGCTCAAGCACCCCTACCTCCACTGCCACTGGTAGCACTCCGACCAAAAGCAGTGCTGCCGACCGTCTCGGCGTGTCCTTTACATTTGGCGTCGCTGGTGTCTTAGGCTTGGTTGGTGCTGCGCTGTTCTGAGTGTTGGTTCGACTATAGGCATTGTGAACGAATCATTCCATTTGTCACGAGGGACGATAATTATTACCGAACAGTATTGTGACTATTTGTTTGTCCCTACCACCTGTCGTTGCTGTGACAATGATTTTGTCATTCTAGGTGATCACTGCATTTTTGTTCTGTTGGTGATGTCTCGTTTGTGCATTGAGGCGTCTAGATAATTTCTTTCATAGTACATTACACGTTGGCCGCGCACTGAAGTCTAACGTTTCAGCCTGGTCCAGTGCCAACCAGGTCATCGTGACAGCGTTCACCGTGATGCTGACTCTTGTCTGAACTATCATGAAACGAGACAAGCTGTCAATACATTCTTAGTGAGGGAGGGCTTTGAGGGAGGTCTGAGTTTACCTCAGACTGCCGCTTATTAACCATGGCGACATTCAACGAAGTTTCTCGTTCAACTTCGTGTCATTTGCAGATGCATATTCTGGCTCTCGGGGGTAGTGAGGAAGGGTCAATCAACGACAGAGATAGGATGAGTGACTCAGTCGCCCGTCGGATCATCCGTTCTTTCACCGTAGTCTTAGAGGGGACTCGAAGTTCTGTGACAGCCACTACTAACCCCCATCCCCATTGTAGTCCAGGCACGGACCATCCATCCGGAGCAACGCGGTGACCCGGCCCGGCTTTTTGAGTGCGCCCATTGCAGGATCCGAGGAAAGGCTAATCAAAGAAGGGAGAAGGGGAGGGGGAGCGAGCAGAAATGAAGTTTGGGGGAATATATCCTGTAGTTGTGTCCATGTCGTATGTCGTCGTCGACATACTGTCATAGTCGTGTTTCTACGGTCCAAGTATCTGTAAATATGATCAGAGAAAGCAATTGGGGTGGGTAGGTCTTACAAAGACGCACTTTCCAGAGGAGGCATCTACATTAACTCTGCGGTCGTCGAGTTCAAGTCGAACCCGCCCAAGATGAGGTAGCCAACATAGCACTATGTCAGGTTTGGAAGTAGTGAACTCCCTGGTATACTGTTCTTACATCCTGTTGCAGAACGTGAGACTGTATGCGATGGCTTAGTGTCAAACTCACTCCCAAAATTGGTCCAGAAAGTCAGGGCTTCCGCCGGTTTGGGTCAAAGTTTGTCTGGGTTAGTTTGGGTCCAAGTTGTCACAAATTTCCAAAGCTGGCCAGAAACGTCGCCAAATCATTGTCGGATGTACGCTCTTCTGCAGGTAAGTAAAGTCCACGGTCGAACCTCGAAGCATTTTAGCGCTCACACGCTGCTGTGACTGAATGTGTGAGTCAACTCGTCTTGAATGTGTCATGTACCGGAGCATCACTTCGCACTGAACCTGCAGAGCTGCCAGTCGTGCACCGCGCGCATGCAGTCGGCCGGAGCGAAAGGCGAGACTCGACGCGAAAGAAACCGAGCTCTGACGGATCATCGGTGGTGGCTGCGAGGTCGTTCTGTGTGCATGTAGGAGGCTGTGGGCCAAAAATGAGAAATAAAAGAGAAAGACAGAAGGACGAGAAAGGGCGAAGTGGGTCGCGGGTCCTCCTCACCAGTGCGCGTTACCCCTGAAAGTTCAAAAGTTCTTCGGTACCCAGTGGCGCGAGAGAAAGAGAAGAGAAAGGGGATATGATGAAATGAAAGTCATCATGCTTGCAAAGGGAAAGGAGGGGAAAGGAGGGAGAATATACAGGAACCGATTTAAGACAAGGGAGAAGAGAGCCAGCAGGGAAAAGGCAACGAGAAAGGGCGGGAGAATGGAAACGACGATTTGAGGAAGAGGAGGAGTCAGGAAAAGAGGAGGGAAAAAAGACGGGGTCGCGTATTGGTGCTATATGTGCCCTCCCAGGCCGTCGCAAAATGAGAAATAAAATAAAAAATAGAAGAGTGGAAAAAAAAGGCGAGGCGGTTCGCGCGTCCTCCGGGAACCTTAAACCTTGATGAGGTTCCTACCACTGTGAGTTGCCCTGAAAGTTCAAAAGTTGTTTGCCACCCTAGCAGCGCGACCAGGAGAGAAGGAGAGAGAGAGAAGAGAGAAAGGGGACATGACGAAATAGATCCTAGAGCAGACCTTGGAAAGTCATCAGGGGCGAGGGAATGGGAATGAGAATGGGTAGGAGAATGGGAACCATGATAGTAGGAGGAAGAGAGGGTGGGAGGAGGGAAGAAATCAGGGGGTCGCGTACTGGTGGTATGCGTGCCCCCCTCCCCCCAGCCGCCGCATGTCGTAGCTTGTCGTGTGCTGCTAGCATCGCGTGCGCATTCGTTCGGAGAAAAATACTAAGCAAGTGAGGGGCCTGCTTCTGATGGTGGTGATGACGGTCGTCTTGTGGTCCAGATGCACACCCACCTGTGGGCCAAAAGATTAATTGATACAGGGAGGACCAGTAATTATGGATAGTGAAAAGAGCCGTTCCTGCCTCGTCCGGACATACGATGGGACCCATCGTGACGTGGTTATGGGTCTCACCTTCGAAGTTTCACTTTCTCCACCTGATAGCAACGACTAGAAGAAGTTGGTGGGAAAGAGAGCGGTAGAGAAAAATAAAGAAAAATAAACATGACGAAAAAGAACCCATGATGGCAGACCCGAGTAAGAAAACAGAAACAAAAAATAGAAAAGGGGAAGTGCATACGTAGCGTCCGATTTCGCTCGTAGACCGGCGTAGCGACCTAGTCGCACGCCATCCAGTTGCCCTCAAACGCAGGGGGTGGCGTTCCAGTGTATTTTGTTTTCGGCGGTGGTCCGAAATGGTTCCATTGATGGAACGGTAGACCGGCGCGATCATCTTCCCTGGTGGTATTTCTCTCTCTCCAATATTCGGGGAGGCGTTCCGACGGATCGCCAAGACTACGCTTCCTCTAGCCTCGTGCGTGATCGGGTAGGGATCCGAGACGAAATGATCGATATAATGCGCGAGCGGAAAAGAAGGAAGCCAGCCCCGCGCAATCGACGAGCGAACGAACGATGAGGCCACGTCAACTTTGTAGGGTTCAGGTTCCTCTTTATCTCGGCGCAAACGCCAGCAAGTCTATGCGTGCGATCGAAGGTGTGCGGAGACCAAACGACAACAAGAACGGGAAAGAGAAAGGGAAATGGAACGAGAGGATTGGGAAGTACGCGACACATGACGCCGAAGGGGGACCGCCAGGTGTCCCACAAAGGGTTACAACAGGATTCTTTGAAAGGGGCGATTTGGGTACCCTCGCAGTACCTCTTAGAATGATTCACGTTCGAGCTGCTCATCGGTGAACATGTGAGAGGCGAATTTCGGAGAAACCGGCTCGACAGAAGGGAACTGGGGAGTACAATGGGTCGATCTTCCGCCGTGGGGTGATGCGACCATCCAAAAAGTTCTTTTGTGGAACTGGGTCTTGAAGCGACTCGAATCGTAGAACACGATGCGCGAAAGTGGAGGACACTGCACAGCACGAGTGTTCCTCAGACAAGTCCGGAGAACCCATCCAAAGGATAAATGATCGGGATTTCCGAGTCAGCGATGTTTGACAAGCTTCCTCCACGTGTGCTTGGCGCAATTGTTTCTCCGGCGTCTACCTGAGTAGCCCAGGAATCATATCAACGGATGAACACAACCAAGAACCTACCAAAGACCAGCGATGACCGGTAACCAGTCCCCGACCACCCAGCCATTATGGTCGGTGACATTGACGTTGAAGCACCTGTTGTCCAGCTTTTCCTCTTTGTTTGTTTCCCCCTGTAACGCTGGAGATCGGAGATCTGCTTCTTTCAGGGTTTCCAGGACATCTATCTGTGCTCAACACCGCCGTCAATTGGTACATGTGTCCCTGTTACGTGCGAGCGCGCTACGTGACGAAACGGATTCGTTTTTGTCCGCGCACAATACTCAATCCCAATCGACACCGAACGGAAAGGATAGAATGATAGCAAACGTCGATCCAATCAAACTCCGTGCTGCAATCTGTACCCGTGTCTTCCGCCTCCTCTTGCTTGCACGTCTGGGCATGAATATATAAAAAAGGTGCGTGCAGCCAATGAGTCTTCTTCTTCTTTTCAGAGTACAGCTGGCGGACGGGGATCAGAAAAGATTGATGGGGAGGTCGTCCTGGCGGCCATTCCGATAGTTCCCTGATTCCTTTACGTGCAGAACGAACGACTAGACGTCGCAGCTGTCGTGCGTGCTGCAAGCAACGTCATTAAACATGCGTAAACCGTGTGGCAAAGTAGGCAAACAAGGGTACACGCGTTGAAGCCAGAGAACCCAGGTCTCGGCAGAAGACATCTGTATGGATGAAACCTGGAGGTAGAAAAACCGAGACTAGAGCGACAACCGTGAGTTTGAGAGCAGTGATGACAGTGGACAAGCGGGGCCATCTTCTTTTGGGATTCGCCTCATGTCACCGTCGTCCAGCAGGCACTTTCTGCGATCAGGCTGATCTCATGTTGCGATGTTATTAAAAATGGCAGCTGAGGTCAAGCCTGGATGGCTTGCAGCGCAGGATGATCGATCCAAATTTGTGGCTATGCTTGAAAACAGTCGAGTGAATCTTGCCACCTTTTCCGACTGCATGAAGGTCAGAGATCGCAATTCGAACTTCGAGACCACAGGAGCTACAAGAGAGATAGTAGATTCTCCTGAACATATCTCGGAACCTGCAGTAGACCAAGGTCCACGTGATGATGAGTTGAGGAAGCCAAGCCCGCACGTTCATCGAAGAACCTTGGCTCCATTGACGTGAATGACAGAAGGTTCTAGAGGCGCCATGCTGCTTCGGCAGTTTCCGCTGCAACAGCTGTTGAGAAGTAGACAACGTAAGCAGGTCATGTATAACCTTCCGCCGTAGACGGTATGAAGTACGCGCTGAGCATTATGTATGTCACCGAACTTGATCATCTCGCTTGATAACGAGGAGGAACGTTATGCATTCTGCACAGCCAACAGCCGAATCGGTTGCTAACACGCTCTCGTTGTTATTTTACCAGCTTTGATTGGCTGGCAGAAGCCCCAAGCTTACAATCGGTTAACCCTGAATCCGAAACGGGGTTAGTTGCCCTTGGGGAGGCTGCCTCCCCTTCGGGTAGCTTTGCAGACAGGCTGGGGTCTGCTGCGGGATATCACGAATGCTCAGCGGTTAACATGACGACTTTTTATTTATTTAGAGATTCGGTGGAGCCACGGGGTCAGTTATATTGGGTGACCAATAATAACCAAGAGGAGTGGAGAGACCCGGATCACGGCTACTTGGTCAGCCAACTTGATTTCTTGCAGCGTGGATCAGCCAGGGGTAGGATTCTCACCTTCATGGAGGGGGTCGTGGGGCCCAGGAGCCGAAGGACCGGAGAAGAGGAGCCTGAAGGTTCTTTGACGTCGTATTTTTGTAGTGTGGTCCTCCCGTTAAAGGCTTGCGAGGAGGAATCCGACGCTGGTGATGTGTAACATGGGTTCGAATTCCTCCGTCCTTCTTCCTGTTTCATACAGATGAAATGATTCAGAGCGGTACGACCGTCCGTTCTTGGGTGTACGACACATTTGAAACTCGCAGCAGCAGAGAGCAAGTGATCCCGATCTTGGCGTTGGTCTTGCCAGAGTTGGTGGGCGAAGGGAAGACCTGGCAGGACGCCGGGGTCTAAATAAATTTGACGAAAGAACAGTCACCGCCGCCAGTGGGAACACGACGAGTTAAATGAGGCTCTTGGCTTTTGAAATTTTCGCCCGCGCCTGGGAACGGGTCTCCGCCATGACAGAAAGAGGACCCACGACCACCGTGATCGACGCCGCATCAGGGACTCCATGCTGACTATGCGTCTGCGTCAGTGATATGATACCAACAAAAAAAATGAAGACGCTGAGCTTGCTTCGCGTTGCGCCATCATGGCATTGACTCATGAGTCAATGATGATAGTGTGTCAGCCAATGCCATTTGACCGGACCAGACGCCGACCACTGAACTTCCGAGAAGAACGCTCGACCTTCTCAACCTTCGCCGCAATGGCACGCAACGTTGTGGGCCGTGGCCGCGGCCTATGCCGACCATCATGGAGTAGGAGCAGGCAGCTTGCATCACCCATCATCGTTGACGTTCTTCACCCTCAGATCGATCATGCTCACCACCGCTTGCAAGCCATAGTCAGGTCTCGCAGCTCGGTCAATTTTACAGCATGCGGACGGAATTAGCACTGCCCCTCGCATCTCTGTGTCCTAGATCTATCAGCGTTCATCAGCGATCGATTAAATGGTTAAACGGCGCGACGCGCGTTTGTTTCCTGTTCATTGGTAGGTTTATCAGCTCGCGTTCCTAGCCGCTTGCCAGGCCGCTTTCCATGAGGGGATGTGCGATGCCCTTCGTCCGACCTCGTGCCAGTTTACCCTTCCTGCCCATTTCGGTCGTCTTATCATTCAACCTTGACGACGTGGCACCTCCACAGCGCAAGCACAGACTTTTTTTCCAGATCTTGCTCCCACAAGGGGAAAATCAGGGCATACACTCCAGCACAGCTTCGACATGGCTCCTCTTGCCCTCCCTCGAACAAGCGCGGCCTCCACAACATGGTTCGCATTATCACTTCTCCCACGATCACTTCGTACGCTCGTGGATTCCGCTGTCCCGAAGGCGTCCTTTCTTACCAAATCATAACTGACCATGCAAAGCTATAAAACCTGTGACCCCTCCTCTGTTTTTCTATAGGCCATTCAGAGTCGTCTTCAAACGCATACCGTCGTTCTTCACACTTCCTCTCCGCCAACCTTCGAGCTTTTGTCGTCGTCCTGCGAATCCAACCGAAAATGTGTAGCATGGAATGGTGAGTCTCTGGTTCTGCCGTGAGCCGGTACACGTTCTAACCTTTGGTTCTCGTAGTGTCGGTGATCAGTACAGGGGCTGTGGGGTAGGCCTCTTCCGGCTTACACTCGACTCGTGTTCACTTCTGTCTACGTCCAGCACTACGTTCGTATCTATCAGACAGGCATCACGATCGACTGTGGTTCTCCGAGATGCAAGCTGAGCTCAGCGCACATGCACAAGACAGCGCGAAACTGTGGATGCGTCTCTGTACGTTTTCGTCTTTCCTTCTTGCCCGTGTCGCGTCGCAGTGTCATGCTCACATTTTCTCCCGACGACGTTTCTCGCTCTTGTTCACCAGGAATTCAGCGATTACAGACGCGTACGCAACCTGTTCCAGACCAAATGCGAGTCATGCCAATACGCAGAGCGTCCTTGGTGATGTGCAGGGGGTAACACAGCGCGCCGGACGTACGCGCTTTCTGCTTGTCCCCGACCTCTGCCTCCTTCGCCACTTTTTGCCGCCACTATCACCACCACCGCCGCTGCACCGCCGCCGCCGTCCTGTGCGTATATGGGGTATGGGTAGGAGAGCTCTGTGCCTCCCCCCCCTTTTTTTCCGGACCGTAATGCCACAGCCCTGAATGAATAGAAATGATAGGATGATGATCTTTTCATGTATAGTTGCGCCTACTATGTCGTATCGTTCTTGTCGTCCCATTGTGTAATCTCTGTATTTTTACGTGATCGAGCGCGGTGCTGTTCCCCCACCCCCTGAAGGCGGCGTGCCCCGTGACGTCGTCGGCACCGATTCGGACGAGTTCGCGCTTTTGGCTTGAGTGAGTTACTGTCAGAACGGTTCTTTTAGTGGGTCACGGTACCAGGATCCGGTGGGACTGCGGTGAAGGTGGGGCCCAATGTGATTCAAGTGAACCATGCGCATGTTGGATCATTATGAATTGTCGTGTTGCGGCCGACTTTGATAGGCCCTTTGAATCAAATTGCTATAGAGACTCCCTCGAGCTCCCTCATTGATGCGGCGCGAACGAGGACTAACGTACCTCATATTAAAATAGGGTGGTAATAATAATGATAGTAAAAGACTACAAGCAATAAATCGAGTACCCCCTTTCTTGTTAAGTGTCACGCGTTTTCGATGCACATGCGTAGCGATCCAATCGACATTCAGTAAAAACTAAAACTAAACTAAAAACCCATAAAGACTTGGATGCACTGGAAGCTCAAGGCTTCAACGTGTTCAAAGCGACTCGGAATCGAAAATGTTTGTCTGAACCAAGCTGCCTCCGAACATGGTACGTCATTCTAACAGTATGGTGACAAGTCAGTGACACCGACAGCCCTCGACCGGTGTTCATTCATACCTGCGTGTACTGCTGTACTAGCAGCGCATTCGGTTAATGAGATTCATTCATGATTTTAACACAGTACAGCATTATTTATGGTGATCACGTACGCCCCGAAATCGTTCACGATTACATATAGATAACGGAGGCGATTATACTGTACATATATTACATCACGGTAACATCGGAAATACGTACGTACGTAGTCGACGTGTGCTGCATTCCCCCCTTTTTTTCGGCTTTCCCCCCTTTTCTCCTTTCCGAGCGATCCTAGTCTAAACCATATGTATACGAATGACCGTGCTTGAAGTAACTTCGAAGCAGGCTTTTCGCTCTTTGCCTGCTAGGACCCCGTATTAGAATATCTAGTTAGATCCGATGGGACCGATCATCGATCAATTGGATTTGAATGCAGCAGCGAGCAGGAGTGACCTGATCACCCACCCTGCTTCTGCTTTCAATGAATGAATTACAGTCATGATGAAACTTAGCTTATCCCAGCTTGGCTTGGGCCTGGCAGTGCCGGCGTGGCTTGACCGTTCGTGCGAGTTCATACCTATTTGACCGTGTCTGAATTTCTTTGAATCGAATCCTGAATCGGTAAGCGTCCACTGCCTCAATTACTGGGCACTTGTTCTGCATATGTATAGACAAGTTAGCGCGGCCTTCAGATCGAGTCTCACCTTGTTACTGACGGGTCGGATAAAACAAGCTTCACAACTTCTGTTTGGAACCTGACGCTTGTCCAAATGGATATAAATATGTAATACAGTATGCACTGTTTACATTCGAGCGTCGTGTGCCCCTAAGAAAAAAGATCCTGGCGCATTGACTCCAAGCCCCGAATAGTTTAGCTTTCAGCTCGAGTACTATGTATTTGGAACGCTGGCAGCTTGTTTACTTACGAGTCGCTTAAACGAACTTCGCCTGATGCTAGTCCAAATGGATGTAAGTACGTATGCACTGTCTGCATCGAGTATCCTGTGCCTCCAAACAAAAGATCAATAAAATAACAAGACAGGATATTTTCAACGAGATCCATCGACCACTCGATCGATTCGGGGCCCGTAGTGCGTATCGTATCCTGTACGTCGTTCTGTGCTTCTAGCGTATCGCGAGACGCTCGGGATAACGACCACCCACGAGGCGAGGTCAGGGTGCAAAAGAGGATTATCTCTTATCGCGAATCATGGTGAGTACAAGCCCCTGAACCGCCGACCTACATGAACGGCATTCATAACCAAGCATTATGAATGATACTGGCGAAGAGTCCGTAAGTGATTCAAGATCAGACGGAACCATTGAATGCCCTGATTGGAAATCAGGATGTGGACATCCGTCATGTTACAGACATTCGCAGTGACCAACAGCACGTCGTGCACTACCGCCACCATCAAGCAAGCAGATGTACCAGTGCATCCGTTGCGATTCATGCATGACAGCAAGAACCCTGCAATGTCCTGTGCTGAAACTAGGCCCTCACCATCATGATAGTCGGACACCGACAGAATCCTGTCATTTTGAAGCGGTCTGCATGCATGAAATTTAAAACCGCCTGCCCCCACGCTTGATGGGCTGACGGAGTCCAGGGGCAGAGGATGAGGCTCCCCCTCTCTTGACACGAGCAGGCTTTTTCCCCAATTCATCCTCGCTATCCTCCGAAGAGGACGCACGGGGTTTCGACTTCTTCTTGACGGGTCGCGCGGGAGACGAATCCGTATCAGACGGTGGAGCTTTTGTGACGCTCCGGCTCCGAGAATTGCCCGAGTTATATGGAGCTTCGCGTTCCTTTTCCCTTGATGGCGTCGGCGACCGCATGGGTATATCAGGTTGATGATCTGCGCTGAAGCCTGATCCTGAAATTGGCCGTGATGGCTGGACCAAGGAATCGTCTTCCGGCTCTGTGGCTGAGCCGGAGTCTGCGGCGCCTTTGATCGAAGGAGGGCTCAACCTTCGCAAGGGTGCAACACTTGCTCTATTGGAGCTCGTTGGGACATCACGACGATCCTTAGTATACAATCAGCCTTGCTGAGATCTCGGCACGACAAAGGGGCCCACATTTGGTTCCAACGCGGATACACACATGGTTTTGAGGAGCTCGGACGACTTTTTTATCTTTAACATCGGCTCGGGAGGGAGTAGTACCGGGGAGGCGGTGTCAGTCGATACATTAGCTATAGATAAGGTATGTAAGAGAATGGCACGATGGAGAAGTACGACCAACCCACGCGGGTCCGAAATGAAATTGAATACTGCGGTTATGCGCCTAATTGTTGTGGCCAGACGTGGTTTCGACAATGCATTCTTAACGTGCGTATCGACCGCTCTACGTGCGGTTCGCGCGAGCTTGTCTATAGCCTGAGAGCGGAGGAATACGGGACCCAGTTAGAACCAGAATCCACACGGTTGGAAATGATTTTTACCTTGTCGAGATCGATGGGGGTGAGATCGCCGACGACGTCTGGAGATGAGAATGCGAGATGGTTTGCGGTTATCATAGGCATGATAAGGTGCTTTGATAGAATGTCTGCCGAAATTTTGTGGCCAACGAATATAGTTTCCCAGCGCCACTTAAACGCGTTGCACTCCATTTGAAAGGCAAGATCCTTGCAACGTCGCACATTAGTGACTAGACGGCCCGTGAGCTTCGGAGAAAGAGTACCCCAAATTTAGACTCGACGACTTCAAACGAGAGCTCTAGCATGCCGCCAAGAGTATGCGCACGAGATAAGAGATCAAGGGAGCGTGTTCGCCATGCCTCTTCCTCATCGTCGTCGAGGGATGGTGAATCGGCCCGTTCGTTACATTCACGCCACCGCCTTGCAAACTGCTTGCTTGACAATGCTGGGGGACGAAATAGAAAGGAGTTCGGTTGACTAATCACCGACGGGGATGGACAAACCTTCCACCCAAGTCCGTTTGGTGTCAGTAATCATAATTGAGCAGGTAAGATCCACTGTCGAAGAATGAAACTTCTGTCCAATGGGAGTTGTGGCAGAGTGTCGTTAAGGGTGTGCGAATGAAAACAAGCAAGAAAGCACGAACGATGAGATAAGGGGTCGAGGTTTTGGGGTCTACTTTGACGAGCCATTCCTTTGGGAGAAGGAGATCCTGTATTCTATTACGACGATATGAATGTATCGCGGAAACAGGACACTTGCCTCGTTGAACGAATCCATGCAGAAGGATGGATCGGAGTTTAAATTTGTAGACCACTTGTGACGCTCTCGGGCAGATCATGGACAGCGAACACGGGCAGAGTTGCAGTGATGACCGTAATTCAGAGCGTTCCATCCCCGTCTGGCTTCCGCTGCGGCTCAGGGTGCTGCAGACGTCCATCTTGCACAAAGATCTCAGCCTTGCCGTGCTCGACGCTTACGAGGAGACACAAATTGGACGGGATGTCAGTCCCATGGGAAGCGAGACGCCGAGGATACGACTGAAGGAGATGCCAGTGTCAAAGCTGCATGCGACGGTGTTCTGGGACAAGGACAGAAGGGAATGGGCGGTGGTCGACATGGGATCCAAGCACGGCACGTTCGTCCAATCAGGCCAGCAATCCGACGTTGAGCCGGTCCGCCTCTCCCCTCCGCGCATGGCGAGTATACCACGTCCGTTGCATCACCTCGACCGGCTGATTGTCGGTAGCACCACCTTTCTCTGTCACATACATGAGGACCGTGCGCCATGTGATGAGTGCACGTCCACCGGCCAGGGCGTCATTCCCTTATTTGCCGTTCCCAGGGAAGACACTCGCACTGCGGAGAAACGGCCCGCCGATGCCGCTCCTATGGCCCACACCCAGGACGCCAAAAAGGCGCTGACGTCCCTCAAACATACCCTGCTTGCACGACATCCAGCCTCCACATCGTCCCCGGCATCCTACGTTGACCGGTCCGCACGGCGACGTGCCATGCACCCCACCTCGCAGTTCGACAGCCCAGGCGTACTGAGTCCACGCAGCAGTTCCCCAGGGCCTGCGAAATCGTCCCACGAGCCCTCACACACTCCGTCCGCCTTGGCAGAAGAGCACCCCTCCATACCACTACCAGAACACAACATCGGACGGCAGCTTCTGCTGAAGCAAGGATGGGAGCCTGGCACCGCACTCGGCTCAGCGACGGATGACGGGCTGGTCGAACCGATAGAGGTCCACCCGACCGCACACCGTGCTGGGCTCGGCATGCGCCACAATGCTGTGGAGAGGGACAATGTACGAGATCGGATGTATGCGAGTGTACGTAGAGAGGCGTAGAAGAATCGAATATGACGCGACGCGACGTGTCTGTTTTGGAGTGTTTTTTTGGGTCACGTGAGTGGTTCGCGTTTGTACGCGACAATTGTGTTCCACCACAAGTTCAAGTTCAAGTCTCAACTTGACCGCGGCTGACACTTTTTTTTCCTTCTCTTCTTTCTCTCTCTCTTCCAACTTCCAACACTTCAAGCCACGACTTTATTAGTCTTTTTTTCTCTTCTCTTATTTTTGTATCCAGACAAGCATGGCCAACAATGTCCGCGTAAGTCGACCCTCACTTACTAGTTCATATACTCACCTGTCGTGACAAGTTATCGACTAGAACCCGCATCACCACTCAGCGCAAGGTAAATGGCGACGAGAACGCCACCAGCAGACACATTCGTCAAGGCTCGGGCGTCACAACCAGCACTACTTCGCGCGCGTCTGCTATCTTGAATGGTCTCAAGGGTGGTTCACAGCGACCCGCTCTTGGTGAGGTCACTACCACCGCGGTCAACCGTAAGGTTAGTAGATGAGCGTTCGAACAGACACAAATTGCTAAGTCCCGCGCTTACAGGACGTCGTCAAGACTGCTGCAAAAGAAAGCCTCAAGGACAATGCAGAACAGGGAGTAAAGCGCACTCGCTCCTCGTCGCTCGCTGCCGCTACCGGCCCACAACGCGTCCCAGCGGGTCCTGGTCGAACAGAGAATGCCTCTCGCACATCTACCCTACGCGCACACAGACCATCCGTCTTCAAGAGGATGTCGCGGCAGGAAACCGCTGTACCAGTAGCCGTCCCCACCCAAGTCGTCGAAGAGAAAGAGATTGAAATGGATGTCGAACAAGTTCAAGATTCAGAGTCAGAGCTCATCGATATGCTCGAAGAGAAGGATGAACAAGACATGGTAGGAGTTCAGGAAACTGGCATCAACGACGAAAATGTCCCCGAGCCTGACGGCTCCGGATCCAAATCTCCACGCATCTGGCCAGATGTTGACACCGAAAAGGCCATGAGACACTACAAACAAGTAACCGATGTTCAGCGAACTTACCAAGACGATGTTGACATTTTTGACACCACAATGGTGTCCGAGTATTCGGACGAGATTTTCAAGTACATGTCAGAACTTGAGGTAAGCTTTCGTCAGTTAACTGAGAGAGTTCGTCCGCTGATCGGTTCCCCGACAGGAGGACGTGATGCCCAATCCCGACTATATGGACGGGCAGAACGAGATTACGTGGTCCATGCGACAGACCCTTGTCGACTGGCTACTTCAAGTACACCTGCGTTGGCATATGCTTCCCGAGACCCTCTGGATCGCCATCAATATCGTCGATCGTTTCCTTACCAGGAGAGTCGTCTCCCTCGTCAAGCTTCAGCTCGTCGGAGTTACCGCTATGTTCATTGCTGCAAAGTACGAAGAAATCTTGGCGCCGTCAGTCGACGAGTTTGTCTTCATGACAGAGAACGGCTATACCAAGGAAGAGATCCTCAAGGGGGAGCGTATTGTGTTGCAGACCCTGGACTTCAAGGTTTCGCAGTACTGTTCTCCGTACAGCTGGATGCGAAAGATTAGCAAGGCCGACGACTACGACATTCAGACCAGGACGTTGGGCAAGTTCTTGGCTGAGGTTACCCTGCTGGACCACCGCTTTTTGAGATGTAAGCCGAGTCTCATCGCAGCTATCTCGATGTACAGTGCGAGGAAGATGCTCGGTGGTGACTGGGTGAGGACCGAATGCGGATCTTTTTTTGCCCCTGATGATTGATCATGTGATTTATTCCCATACAGAACGAAGCGTTTGTCTACCATTCTGAGTTCGTCGAGGAACATTTGGAACCTGGTCACCAGTGGATCTGCGAGAAGGTCCTAGAAGACAACTTTGTTCAGCAATACGTTTGTCAGAAGTACGCCCACAAGAAATTCCTGAAAGCATCTCTCTTCGCCATCGAATGGGCCAAGAATAATTCGAGTCGCGGCGAGGAGGTTGAAATGATGCTCAAGAAGTAAACCGCAGCTTCGTCCGAGCGCTGTTCAGTATCTCGCACGACATCTCCAGTTTTATCTCATCCTGTGCTCGACATCCTGTTTCCAATCCTCGCATTCATCCGCAATCTCAATGTCTGATTACACACTCTAGCCTCATGTCTTATCTGCCTATGTGTTATTCTCTCCTTGCTATCTCTCCATGCATTCCTCCCATTGCATCTCTCCGATATCTGTTTGCCGCTGCGCACTATTGCGAAACACATCGTATCCAACTAATTGCGTATACATGCTGGTTTTGCCTCTGCCATTACTACCCTCGGCATTCGTTCTCAGACAACTGTATGCCATGCCTCTATCCCTCTCGTTGCCTCTTCTTTCTGCCCCTGGTTGTTTTGTCTTCTGTGTTTATCAGTTTTATTTTATTTTCATATCATTACTCGTTCACCTTATTCTCCACGGCTTGACATTTGTCGGCTTCTTATTCCGATTGGGTTTTGTATTGATTTACTTGAGCGCTTTCTACGTACATACTTGTTTCCTGTGCGCTCCGGTCTCAAATAGCTCTTATGGAGCCGTTTTCCGCGTCACTGTGTAGCACGTAGTAGCTGCCGGGTGCCTACTCGTCTCGTCGTCATCGTCGTCTCATCAATAATTATTATTCTCCGTCTTGCCCATCGTCGCATTACGAGGATCCCACTACACAACACAAAGTCGAACATGTACACTAGTACTGTGGTACGGGAGAGAGAGGAACCATTCCTCGTGGTGGCATAATCCCGGGCGTAAATCCAGGCGGTGGCGGAGGGGGGAATGCACCAGGTTGGAATACCAGCATATTCGCCGGCGGCGGTGGCACCTGAGGCATTCCCATCGGGATGATAGGCATCGGCTGGGGCACGACCGTCTGCTGAGACGTAAACCCGGGGGGTGGAGGCGGCTGCGCCAACGCGCCTGCAAACTGGCCCTGGTATGGTCCTTGGAATCCGGGCATGGGAGGTCGAGCACCGAACCCCATGGGTGCAGGAGGTGGTCGAGCGCTGACGGGCAGTGCGTTGTTTTTCCGGGCCTGGGCGGCAAGGAGGCGTTCTGCGGATGTACCGTGCCGTTCGCCCTTTCCATCCTTCTTGAACGCATATTGCACCGTGATGGCCTTGTCCATGAGAAATTGACCATTCATCGATTCAACGGCTGCGTCGGAGGACTCAAAGTTGGTATACGAAACGAAGCCGTAGCCCTTTGATATTCCCGAGCCGGGGTCTCGAGCAATCTGGACGAGCGAGGGATATGAACCACATATGAGAGTGAGGTATCTGGCGACGCACTTTTGCCGTCGTAGCCATAATCCCGAACGCACTGAACGTATCGTATAGCAGCCGTTCGTCCACGTTATCGTCCAGGTTTCCGATAAAGAGGTTGGCACCGACATCTAGTTGCTCTTTATCCGAAGATGCCTGCCCTCACAGGGTTAAACCAGCATCGTTACGCGCACACCACGTCGGAACACACCTTGTTCACACGTATGGGCTTTCCCCACAGCTTTATCTGGTTCATGATTTTGCATGCGTATTCAGCGTCTTCCTCCGTCAGGAATTCGCAGAAACCATAACCCTGATGCGCCATGGATACACGGTCCTTTGGTAGATGCACGTTGACTGGAAAACAAGCTATTGATAGATCCGGGGATGATTGGAAAGAACGTACCTACTGGCCCGGCTTGCAGCATGAGTTCCCATATTATCGCGTCCGTGACCCGCTCGTCCAGATTTCCCTGTTGTATAAATTAGGTATGTTATTGGATTAGAAAGAAATACTTGCCAAGTAAACCGTCGCCTCTTGATTTCGGTCGTCTTGTGGTCGAGACATGGCAGTTGAACTTGCCGAGTCCCGAGACATGTGATTTCTTGCCTCCTAATAAGAGCTCCGTATTCACTCGTATATCACAAGTATGTCCAAGTTGTCATTCAACGACCAAACTGTCGTCGTAACCGGCGCAGGCGGTGGACTAGGCAAAGCGTACGTCTCTCCGAAACCTCGTTAGGATCGTTACCACATCTTTTTTTAGCTACTCGCTCTTGTTTGCATCGCGCGGTGCGAATGTGGTCGTGAATGATTTTAATGCAGAGGCGGCGCAGAAGGTGGTCGACGAGATCAAACAAGGTGGGTTGGTCCTTCGTTTGGTCGTGGAATCGGCATGGCTTGACCAGGTTGCATAACATTCAGCGGGCGGTAGCGCTGTAGTGAACACGTCTTCGGTGACAGACGGTGCGGCGGTCATCAAGAGCGCCATCGATGCCTTTGGAGGCGTCACCATTCTTATCAACAATGCGGGAATCTTGCGCGACAAGGGGTGCGTCCGCGTTCGCTCTCTCGCTCGTTCGTCGTCTCGCTGAAACGAGAAGTAGGTTCAAGAACATGTCGGACGCCGAATTCGATCAGGTCGTGGCAGTACATCTCAAGGGCGCTTTTGCGTGCACCAAGGCCGCGTGGCCGTATTTCCGCAACCAAAAGTTTGGGCGGATCATTAACACATCGAGTGCCGCAGGCATTTATGGTGCGTTTCATTCTCCTTACTGTCGCACGGTCGCTCACACGAATGTGACAGGCAACTTTGGCCAGGCAAACTACAGTGCGGCAAAGATGGGTTTGATCGGGTTCACAAAGGCTCTCGCGAGGGAAGGTGTCAAGTACAATATCAATGCTATCGCGATTGCACCTGTGCGTTCTCGTCTGTAACACCCGTGTTGACTCCGTCAGGACTTATTCTTCAGGCTGCCGCATCAAGGATGACAGAAACTATTATGCCGCCCGAGGTTCTCGAAAAGTTGAAGGTGAGATGGGTTTGTGGGTGACTGGTGCGCTAACGGCTGAACGTTGATTAGCCCCAATTTGTAGCACCGTTCGTCGCTGCAGCCTGTCACCCAGAGGGTCCGAACGCGTCAGGGCGTGTGTTTGAAGTCGGAGCGGGTTTCATCGCGGAGAATCGGTGGGAGAGAAGCAAGGGTGCGATTTGGAAGACGGACGAGACGTTTACGCCTTCTGCGGTGAGGAATATTGTGTCTCTTGGGGTTGGTGTCAACTCATCCACGTTCAGGTCAAACTCAAGTGGTCGGAAGTCACTGACTTTTCGAACCCAAGATAGTAAGTTCATGTCGTACCCATATTTTTGTTTGTTCTAAACAAACTATAGTCCAGAGTCTCCCGCAGACGTCGAGAGTACGGTATGTCATGCATTAGAACCTGAAAGGACATGGCTCATCGCGTTGATAGCTCGAAGTCGCTTCCACTCTACCGTCGAATGATCAATCGACACCACCGCTTCGATTCGATGGTCAAACTGTTATCATCACCGGAGCTGGTGCGGGTCTTGGGCGTGCCTATGCGCTCATGTATGGTCGACTGGGAGCCAATGTGGTCGTGAACGACGTCAGCGAAAAGGGTGCTAACGCGGTATGCGAGGAAGTCCGACAGGGTGAGTGGACCGTTGCTACCCTAAATGTCGAGGCTTTTGAATCATGACGTGTGATGCGTAACTCGCAGCTGGTGGAAAAGCCGCTCCAGTTATCTGCTCTGCAGAGGACGGTGATCGCATCGTTAAGGCTGCTTTGGATGCATTTGGCGCCGTGCACGTTCTCGTGGCTAACGCGGGCGTGTTACGGGATCGTTCGTTTACTGCCATGTCGGAGCAAGAGTGGGATCTTGTGATGGCGATCCATCTTAGAGCTACTTACAAGGTTAGCTTTTCGTTGTGGACGACATCGGAAGTTTGATGACGCCGATACTAGTGTGCGAAAGCCGTTTGGCCCGTGTTCCAGAAACAAAAGTATGGACGGATCGTGACGACAAGCTCGCAAGTTGGTATCTGTGAGTTTAACACATGCGGATGTTGCCACTTTGCGATCTAAAATCGTGTTTTCCTAGATGGGAACTTTGGACAGACAAACGTAAGCTATGTTGACTGTTGGTTGCGTCGTTATCTCACTCACACTCGAATAGTATTGCTCTGCCAAAGCTGCGATTATGGGATTGACGAAGACGCTTGCATTCGAAGGCAAGAAGTACGATATTATTTGCAACGTTATTGCTCCGAGTGCGGGTACTGCGATGACGATGACGATATGGTCGGCTGATATTCACATCCTGCGGTTTCACGCTGACATTGTTTCTAGGCCAAAAGAGATGGTCGATGCATTCAAGGTACCCCACCTTGGCATCGTCTCTAGTCCAGTCACTAAACACCACTTTACCAGCCTGATTACATCGCTCCCATCGTGGGATACCTCACTAGCCAAGACAATACGGAGACGACGGGGAGATTGTTTGAAATATCAGGCGGCTGGGCGGCCGAGACACGTTGGCAGCGAACGGGTGGGCACGGTTTCCCGACTAACGTGACGTTGACGCCCGAGGCTGTTGTCGCAAAGTGGGATGTGTTTACCGACTTTGGTGCGTATCCTTTTGAGGTTCCGTTGTCGGTCCCTGATGTATTGGGGTAGACGATGGTCGGGTGACGTATCCGACAACATCGGCGGAGAGTATGGCGACGCTCATGGCGAACCTGGATAATACGACGGGGGAGCTTATAAAGTCGAAGCTGTAACTCTCCTCAGGGTGGTCATGACAAGGTAGTGTACCCTTTGTCTGGTTGCTTAATTGTCCAAAAGCATGCTAGTGCTGTTTGAGGTTTGTAGGACAAGAGACTACGACTAAGATCATGAACTTGGTCAATGCTGGCCTACTGAGAGTCTTCTCGGATTCAGTAAGCATGTACTTGGATGAGTACCTACTGATATATATTCGTGTGACCTACGCCCCGTCTTCACTCACTTTCAGCGGGAACTCGACGATGATAACGACAGAAGCGTCTCATAAAGGAAAATCCGCACGAAAGAATACATAGTTGACAACGTTGGAGAGTTACCAGCCCCTCGAAATTCTTCCTATACCGCATGATTCATCATGAATGAGGACGTGCCACCGGCAGAGGGCCCTGAGTACTGAGGTTTGATTGGCTGGCGGAGAACAAGGTTCTCCGTTCTCCGTTGAATTATTACCATATTACCTTTTTAATACTTATACTAATTGCATAATTGCATTCGCTGAAATATTTTGTCAGTCAGCGACTCAGCATCGTCCCAGCACGTCAGCGTCTATATTCCATAGTGATCAATGCATCCAGAAAATAAAGGTAAATTCCTCGTTATTCGGGAGTACCTGGGCCTACGATGACAGATCATCGACATTTACTACCCGATTACTCAAAAGTAGTTGAAATCCAGTGTGGAGATGCGATATACTCGGGTTGCTTTACCGCGGATGGCAAGCAGGTATTGAGCGGTGGTAAAGAAGGGATGATGCGTCGATGGCAGGTAGATGACAGACATCAGGTCGGCTCAGGAATTCAAGCAGGGTGTCCCATCTGGGCCACCGCGCTGTCAAGAGATCGCAAATGGCTGGTGTGTGGGTTGGCCTCACGGCCCTTTGCCAGCGTGTGGAATGCGGAAACCCACACAAAAGTTCTGGACATCGCAGAGCACACAAGTGCAGTGATGTCGGTTGATATTTCCTCGAACTCAAGAACATTTGCCACGGGTGGGTTCAAGGACAATTGCGTATTTATCTGGAGCACTACCACAGGCAAACGACTTGTGGGCCCGCTGCAGCATGACTCCAGCGTGGTTTCAGTTCGGTTCTCCCCAGACGCCCCCCGTCTCGCCACTGCGGCCGGAAAGTTAATCAAAATATTTAACAGCCACGATGGCCAACAGTTGCTCGATATCCCATGCTTATTTGGGCAGCTCATATCCTCACCTCTTGCTTGGTCAGCTGATGGTTATCAAATTTATGCTGCCTCTCATCCATCCAACGAAGCCAAGTGTTTTGACAGATCTTCAGGGTCTTTACTTAGTACATGGCCTCTTCCTACCAATAGTGGTTCCGCAACTATCTCTTCTATCGCAGCATCGTCCAACCAAAAGTTTATTGTCGTCACCAAAAACACTTCGCTGTCCTTTCAGGATGCCTTGACATACAAGCAAATTGGCCCTATAATCAATCACGCCAGTAATATCTGGTTCATAGCGCTCTCCCCTAATGACAACTACGTTGTTACCGGTGAAGCAGACGGGAAAGTCACGCTGAGGAGTCTTCTTGGTGTCCTACCGGACTCGTACCTTATAGAAAATGTAAGTTTTCCATTGCTAAACATTAACAAATTTAAAACGTGAAATCTCCTAGTTTCCTCACCGTCGTGAGTGTATTAAAAGATGCTAATTTTTTCTCTGATCCATTCGTATCAGAATTTCCACTTATGCAGATCAGCGAAGAGTTACTTGACGCCTGGACTCAGGGCGACTTGACCCGCACGGAACAAGCCTTGACAAAAAAGATCATAGATGCTCAGGATCCTTCTCGTCGTTCACAATACCTCGCTCAGCGGTCCCTCATACGATCCCGTCTAAAACAGTACGACCTGGCCATCGATGATGCAAAAAAGGTATACCAGCCTTTCGATTGTCTTTGATCTCGTCACGTGTTAACTATCGCATATGAAGTCTGTCGAGGTTCAGCGGTCCACAATTGGTCGGATTGCAATTACAATAGCCCGCGCAGCCAATGGCGACCACGACGCTGCCATGCGTATATTTGACCTCGTGTTTACCAACGGTTCCTTGCCCGAGAGCAATTTTGTTTTGCTTATCAAAGTGCGTGCCTACTGTTCTCATCGCTGTTCGCATTAATATTTGGCTTCATGCAGGCTATTGTCCTGTTTCAGTGTAACAGACATGATGAAGCTATTTCGCGGGTCGAAGACTTGATCGATGCTATGGATGACAAAACTATATATATCACGGTCCGGGTATGTAATTTCTAGAATTGCTACTCAACATAAAATGATGATCAGGTCGTATTCAGGCCCAAATGTGCATCATACTCACAGGCATGTCGTTGGAGGAAGGAGACCACGAGCGGGCCGCGGAATGGCTGAGGCGCGCGGAGGAACCCGTTGTCCCTCAAGATTGTCCTGAACTGCTTGTAATCTCACTTGTAAGCTGCTTACTCACACCATCTTCAACATGACTCACAGTATTCGAAAGATGTTTGGATGGAACTTTGATGGTCTTGCTTTCGCAATCAAGGAGCATCTTCATCAATGCGTGAAGGCCTTGGAGGATATTGGTGACGTAGCAATGGGGTCTGAGAAAGCAGAAGAAGCGATTTCAAGTTACACTGCTGCGTTATCTTTGAATCCTTCCAATCCCGCGCGTCTCCTAGTTAAACGAAGTAAAGTTCGTGCAACAATGATGTTGTGGGAGGATTCATTGAAAGATGCTGATGACGTATGACTTTTCTACCTCTCTTATGCGACGACATTGAGTTTTGATCACTCAGGCAATCGAAGCAGACACTCAGGGTCCCTGGGGATATCAACGAAAGCATGCCGCGCTACATGCTTTGGAACGCTATGATGATGCGGCTGATACAATCAAGCAAATGATTGCTCTTGAGCGTTCTTGCGGAGCAGCAGGAGAGGCAGCGTTGTGCCAACTGTTTGAGGAGCTAATGGCTCGTTCTGGCGAGGCAACAGTAATTGGCTGGACGGGACAGTCTTCATCGTACAACAGCTGTCTCCCAGCCTCCCTTTCCTTCCATGCTCAACCCCCCCAAGCTTCGCTCGCCATTGAGGATGCCGAAACGGATGAATACATCTCGGAGTTAAAAAGTTCGATGCCTCAGACAGAAGCGATACTCATCTGTGACCGAGTCATGCGCCTGCCATGGGCGCGATTTGCCCACCGGAGACTATACCTACCGTGCATCTTTTTCCCTGTCAAGAAGCTCGTTGAGAAACTTGACGCCAAGATCGATAGAGGAAAGTGCTTCAGTGCTCGGGTGTCGGGGATTGGCCGTGTAGAATTTCGGACGTCGGACACCCTTTTGTTGGCAGAGTCCCGCAAGCTCGTTTTCGCTCATCCTTGGATCCGCGACTTGCATGGCCTACTCAACGAGGTCGGTTGGGGAAGCGCATCGGATAGCGGCGAGGAATCGGAGTCGTGGTCTGGTTCGGAGGTCGAAGCAAATTCGCAGTCTCGAGTTGCACGGACTGCGACCGCTCCTCCCTTGTATGCTGGACCCGTCGCCACGATGGATGACTATACCCGGGCATTGCAGCTGATCGTCCGTCTGCAACAGCCGTTCCGTGCACTTTTGCTGCAGCAACAATTACATGGGGAGTACAAGCGGGTCGCTGCTGAGCACGAGATCATCTTGCCAGGGCTTGAACGCCGCATCAGCTCTGCCAAGGAAATCCGTGTCGGGGTCGTAGAGATATCGTAATCGTAACATGACGCTCGACATATGTTGACATACCTACGGATACGATCTTGGCGTATTGTGTCAAAAACACCGAAAGGAGACCAGGTGACACCTTGGTAGCAGCAGGAGTACGAAGACATGGGAATACATAAACGAAAACAACTCAGGCTAGGTACTTGTAGTATTATGCGTTGCCATTGCCAGTGTTGGCAATTACGTCCAAAAAATAGGCGACGGACCCTGTACTATCGCCTCCATACAGAGAACTACGGCGCTTCAGCATCTACTCTAGTCTCCAACGGCGGGACATAGAGAGATGTAAACATATCATCTCAAAATCCAGAGCCAGCAATGCACGACTACTGAACATCGACCGTACCAATGATCGCCATCAGCTCACTAACCGACGTCTCCGCACAAATCTGAACCTGGATGAAACTGTCTGTCGCCACGCGTTTGTACTGCCCGCGCTTCTGCGAGGCTAGCAGCGGTGCGCCGAAAGGTCGTCGAAGCCGGACGAGAATTCGCAGAGCACGCGCGTCTAGATCAAGCAGAGGATCATCGCCAGAGAAATCCTCGTCGACCAAGGGACTGATCCACGGATGAACGAGAACAAGGCGCCGCGTCCCGAGCGAGTCGTCTTTAGTCTCGATCCGTACCTCGCCGAGAATCGGCGCCATGGCACGATAAACGTAAAGGCCTGAGTTGGAATTACGTGTTATGGGCTGGGGGAGACCAGCAAGGCGGAAAAGAAGCACGGGAAGTCGAAGTCGACCAGAGACGAGAGACAGCGATGGAAGATCAAGGAGATGTTCATATAGCATAACTATCAGAGAGGTATCAGGAAAGGACGACCGCAGATCCGTGACCATTCGATCCATCTCGGCGCTCTCAATGGGTTGGGGAACATGCGGAGGCAGAATTTGGTCGTAAATAGCGAAATTGGAAGGGAGATAACTGTGATGACTCCCTGAAATCCCTGTCCAGGCGAGAATGGTGACATTGTCTGAACGCGTGAGGATGTATTCCAACAGTCGACCGACTGCTTGATTACCCTCTCCATATATAACCGGGATGGCAACGTTGAAGATACCAAATAGTGAGTATGCGATATCTTCCTTTCGCGTCGTCTGACGCTTCGAAGCCAGATACAGCTTATCCCGCACGCGGTCTAGCCCCGGTTCAATCGTAGCGAGCTTTTCCGTGGCAAACTCGGTTGCACGTTCCATCTCCGAGAGAATGATAGGGGATTCCTTGTGATTGAACAGCTTCAGATCGAGATATGGTTTCCAGTCCTCCGTGTAAAATTGGATGAACCTTGAAGCAACATACTCCTGGTACGTCCACCCACGAGTATTCCATATGCTTTTCCACAGATCGCCTTCTTGCTGCGACTCGGAGAGTACACCGAAGAGATGGACGATCGTGAGTGCTGCGTGACAGTACCACCGGAACATGGCTATCACAGATTCTTGCTGAACCCCCTTGTCTGCCTGATTGACGCAGCATGTATCGCTCCATGCCCAACGAAAATGGTGAGATTGGACCACATTACAGAAGTTGACAAGCTTTTCAATGGTGGGGGATTCAGGTAGTCCATAGATTGAGATGCCCTCGACCATTTGAAATGTTGGCTCGGCAGGCTGCCACCTGTGCGAGAACATCACATATTGATAGAATTTCTCTACTTCTCGTTTGATGTGTGCATAGTCAAGGCGATCATGGGTAGTCATCACAGACCGAAGTTTATCGAAGATCAGTAGTTTTTCAAATGCAGTGGCTTGCTGTGTTTTGTCACAGAGACAACCAGTGACGGTGTCGATGAGCACGTGGGGTATCTCACGGATGGTATCATCGATGACCTTTCGGATGAGTGGAGTCGTGTCGAGATATCGACTGCACAAGTCTAGTATCAAAACAATCTAAATTTGTTTTTTTTCTCACGCGGGTTAGAGTGCTTACTGCAAACTTGTGGGTCCGCTGAATTCTTCATCGTCGACAACATCATCTCGAATGCATTGAACGCCTTCCTGTAGTGACCCATGCTATGCAATATCGTGTATTTTTTTTTGTAACCTTTATAGTTCGATGGGTCACGTTCAATAAACTAATTGTACCGTCACTATCATCAACTGTACGCGGTGCGCGAGTTAATATATACCTTGGTAACGATGATGAGTTCCTCCTCTAGTAAACTTGCTCGCGCCTTGCAGCATTTAACAATGATATCGTTGATGTTTGTCGGGTTGAGCGAGAGTGCGCTCGAGTAGTGTCCGATAGCCACGCCATGGTCGTTGGCCATGTCAGCACACTTCTCGAGTTTCTTGACACAACGTTGTTGGAAATCTGGAGAGATTCTCAGATCGCTCTCTATGCAGTGAGATACTCACCAAGTTCCCATTGCGATCGATCGTCGAGGGCACGAATCTCCTGTAGCAGATCGCTCTTTGTCCTTTGGAAGCATTCAATCGCCTCTGTAACACGATCATTTTCTTCAAGAACATCACAGACTGCTCGATAAAGATGAAACTTTGGAGACATGAACTGAATGGCACGAGAACTGTCAAGCCATTCTAAACGGCCATGCAAACCACACCATACCCTGTCTGCACCTCCCAATATCTCATCGGCTGAATGACAACGCAGCCCTGTCCTGGCCCATCCCAACAACACAGTATTGGGAGGCAAGGAAGCGAGCGATAATATAGTAGAGTAAGCTGAGAATGCTTCTACATGTTTCTCTGCACTTGTCGCCTCTTCTCCGATAGCCTGGAGCCGTAACACGCATTGGTTCCTGAAATCTGACGGAAGGGTAAATGCGCACACTATACATACTACAAAATGATGCAGAGACTCACCTTCAAGCCAGTTCATGATCGATTCATTGTGCTGTAAGTATGCATTCATGGTGTTGATGATCTCAAGAAGATGTTGTGCAGCATTATATATGCGACCACGGGCAAACATGGTTTCACATTGATGCTTCAGCTCGTGTACGCGCAGGGCGCGTTGTGAGGTAGCAAGCTGTTTCGTGAGTTCGTGAACCTCGAGACTCTGTTCTTGGGAACGGAGGGTACGAAGGGATTCGATATTCCTCTCGAGATCGGCCTTTTCCTTTTTCATGTCCCGGATTACCGTGTCGCGCTCTTCAAGTAGACCCTGGAGCCGTCGAACCTCGGACAGCAGACCGCTACCAATTTCAAATGCGAATTCTGCAGGACGAAGATAAAGATGGTATGGAAAGAGGCATGGGCGTGATCCAGTGAGAAGTAACTGACCGACATCATCTGCACGGTGAGCAGCATTTTTGACCCGACGAGATTGGGCAGCGGAAGAGGAGGAAGCCTTGGAGAGCTCTGGTTCATCGCGAGGAAGGTCATTGACTAGAATTGGCGGCGATATCGAGTCGTCTGCAGGACGCTAGGCAAGCGAGTGAGCAACAGGCATAAATCGAAGTAGGACGAGGGTGAAAACGAAATGAAATGGGTCTACGAAGGTGTGGTGCGGGCTAGACGCGTCATTTATGTGGTGCAGTGCCTGCAAGGTCACATAAATCACGAGAACGAATGAAGACTGCCTGAGCGGGCATTGGAAACTGGGGAGCAACAGGTTTTCGGACTCAGAAAAGAAGTAGAGGTTGCAAAACACGAGACCATTAGAGGGAGATAGCCAAGATAGAGAGAAAAGTGTTCATATACCTTTGGGCAGAATGCATTAGACAGCTGGGCGTTTTCGAGATCCCAAGCCTTGATAGTGTCTACCAGCTCGCAGTAGCGTTCCTTCACCTCTGCATCGGGATCTTCTTCGGAACCACGTGCTGCGTCGAGATCCTGGAGGTGACGAATCTTCTCCTCAAGCTCGATCTTCTGGGAGAGGATGCGCTGACCGAGTGCACCAGCTTGTTGTAGCTGCTTTTCCTTGCTGTCGAGGAGGAGTTGAAGATGAAACTTGCGCTCTGACGTTGAAGCACAGCGATTCAAGGAAAGGTCGGGAAGAGCTCCCGGGATACCGTCGGACACGCTGGTCGTCGCAAGAGTCGGTGTGGTTAAATTCAACAACTGTTGAAAGACCCGAGGAATAAAGTTGTCCATAGCGAGAGAGCGACCGGGTTATGGGGTAAGTATAGGAGCCTCACCTTGTTTCCTATTTAGGAATATATTTCTCACCACTCTTCGAGCCACGTGATTTTCTTGCGTGCCCGGGCCGGAGCCTCCCGTTGCACATCGCCCTTTTCGTTACTTTGAAGCTCGCTGGCTAGCAAGGAACTCATTCATTGAAAAATGACCAAACTACCAGACATGTTCGTTGACCCCGAGGACTCGCAGTTGGTGGCAGACGCCAAGACACAGGTCCCGGAGGACCAAGAGTACTCGTACACTGAGCGCGATGTTATTCTCTACAACATCGGCATCGGTGCCACCGAGCAGGAGCTCCAGTGGACATACGAGGGCCACGACGAATTCAGCGCTCTCCCCACTTTTGGTGTCATCCCACAGTTTGGTGCCAGCTCGGGCATACCGCTCGGATGGCTCCCGAACTTCAACCCCGTAAGTCTTCACTCGGGGATCAGGTTTCTGCGCTCTATCCCGGGTCAGGTCTGACCTGGGTTCTTTTATCTCTTTTCACGTTGCAGGCCAAGCTTTTACACGGCGAGCAATACTTGTCCATCAAGGGTCCCATACCGACTGAAGCCAACGTCGTGAACGAAGCCCGGTTCGTGCACACGTTCCCCCCGACTTGCCCCGCCGTGACGGCTAGGTTCCCACGTCAACTGACCATGTGAAACACTCAGGCTTCTCGAAGTTTTGGACAAGGGCAAGGCCGCATCCGTCACCACCCTCGTTCAAACCAGAGATCGAGACACAGGACGGTTGTTGTTCGAAAACCAAGCAACCATCTTCATCCGAGGAGCGGGCGGTTTTGGTGGTAAACGCAGTGGATCCGGTGCGTCCCATTGATCTCCTCGGACCAACTCGGTTGTATTGCGTATAGCTCAATAATCGGGACGTATCTGCAGATAGAGGTGCAGCGACGGCAGCCAACGTGCCGCCAAAACGTGCGCCGGATGCAGTGATGGAGGAAAGGACGTCACCCACTCAGGCTGCTTTATATCGGTCAGTTCCCACTCTTCGTTTCGGCGTCAGCTCGGGCGCTTTGTTTCATGTCCATTGGCACTATTCCGAACACTAACTACACGCATCAGATTGAGCGGCGACTATAATCCATTGCATGTACGTATCATTTTCCTTCTTTTGTAAAAGCACGCCTGAAAAAAGGGACTAATGATCTTCTTTGCTTCCATTCCATCGATATCATGCGGTGTCGTTGAATCAATCCGTCGGTCGCCCTCCCTCCATAGATTTTTCCCGAATTCGCCGCGATCGGTGGGTTCGAGAAACCGATCTTACACGGTGCGTCATCTACGTCATTCTGATCTTTTTCTTGAGGCGGGATGCTGATGTAGTGCGGGCCCCTGGCCCTGACGACGATCCAAAGGCCTCTGTTTCATGGGTATCTCTGGGAAGCATGTCCTCAAGACGTTCGGTCCCTTCGAGGATATCAAAGTCCGGTACGTTTATCTCGACCACACGTGTGGCCCCCAGCTGGGGAACCTGGTGCTATCTGTTGAGGAGCGCTGACTCGCTATCGTTGGTGTTGCGTGTTTCCGCAGGTTTTCTGGCGTCGTGTATCCTGGAGAGATGCTCGTCACAGAAATGTGGAAGGAAGGAAACAAAGTGATATTCGGTGCGTCGTGCTTTTCGTGCTCCTGTAGGAAGTGGGGTGGCTCACATGAAGTCTCACGTGTGACAGTCACGAAGACCAAAGAACGAGGGAGTACGGTTTTGACGAGCGCCGCGGCAACTTTGGCAGAAAGGAATACGGCAAAACTGTAGGCTGGTCGTTTGCGCACGACGGGCGTTTCCCCCTATCCTCGAGGCATGGTCTGAAACCAAATTTTGCTCCGCCGAAAAAAAAAAACTGTATGCGTCGTTGTCAATGGATTTTCCAGTATGTAGGTTACTTTTTTCGGAGACCCGCGGTGAGCGATTTGTGCTGAAATGCATCCCGTGACATGCGCCCACGAAATGACTGTCGCATATGGCGTGAATATGTTATGTAGTCTCGTCGTCAGCTCCCAGACACGGTTATTGCCGATTCTCCCTGCGGATTCAGATGTAACTAACGAAATGGCTGTGTCACGCTGAATGCTGAGGGTGATCTGTCAGACCGAGGAACCTAACAACTCCCTATCGGATGGATTGATGATGCGCTTCCTCTATCCGAATGACTCCATTTCCCTCTCTTTGTCTTTAGAAATGGAGGCCTAAGATAGGTCTCTTTTTGTGCTGTGGATTAGATTTCGATCTCAACAGCCTGGATTGACATGTACTTAGTTACTAGAACCCCTCAAGCACGTGCCACATAATAAGAATGCAGCAAATGTACAGCTTGAGTATGGACGCGAAACACTGGAAGAGCACCTCACAAACTCCCAAGCATAACAGGAGAGCATACAGAGTGTCAATTGCACGCTGTGCGAGTGTGCGCGACAGGTACGGTCCTGTCGACACGAACCAGTACTAGCACAGGGGAACGCTGCTGCGCACAGGAGATCAGGATCCACGCCAAAGAGAGCAGCGCCGGTGGCATAATATATTAGATTAAAAAAATGTCTGAGGATGTCTGACAGTCGGTTTCATAACTTACCGGTACACAGCCATTCCAACGAGTCTCCACCGCATGCGTCTCTCCTGGCTCATTCCATCGTTCAGTGGCTCAGTCAGTACTCTCGCACTGATGGTTGCCTCGTTAGATCCGTAAATAGAGACAAAAGAGTGGCCGAATTATAAAAAAAAGTTAATCACACGATCGTAACAACCTGCGGGTCTGTCCGAAACTCATTAAATAATCATGTTGGAAATTGAACCAGGGTAAAGTGTGAACCATAGTAGAGGGTAGACCTAAGGTAGATGTTGTTTGCATTTTTGAAGAGCGTGAGCACTTGAGAGGCGGAGAGATGCAGTCGAAGGAGCACATAGAAAGCAGGGATGGGGACACACAGTATGTGTCTTTTAACAGCTCGTTGGGGTGGAACCTGTGACGGCATAGGTATGTCAGAAACCGCGTAGAATACACATGTATGCATCGGAGGCAACATATCACAGGCCCCGTGTCGCGACTTACTAGGGTAATACCAAAATGTGACACAGAGAATGAGGTAGAGACCTGGATATCATGCATCCCCGTCAAAGATAAAAAGTTGCGTTGGCGTTGACATCTATCGTCAAGAGAATCGAATCATCACGTACACATCAGGATCATCCCTTCTAGCCAGTTAGACTTGCCATCTCCTACGACGTAGTTGACGGTGAGCACTGTGAGCGAGCAGGGCAATGGGGATCAATCACGTGTTACCGGATAGGACGAAAGGGGAGTGCTGGAGACATACCTGAAAGGAACAGGACAATGGACTGAAGAGGGTCGAACAAAAGCGTAAGAGGCTTGCCGAGAATCCATCCCAACGTGACGATGAACCTGTGTTGATGAGAAAAGTAAGCATACACGGCGCCACCGGGAGAGTAGTGTAGGAAGAAAGTCGGACGACGTACGGAATCACGAAAAGCGCGATTTGCTAGTAGACAAGGTCATGACATTTAAAGTGGAGCAGGGACACGGAAAACTCACAATACTGGAGCCCACTGCAACACCAAGACTGAGGGTTAACTTGTCCTTGACAGACACCATCACCGCCGTGACATGCTCAGCAGCATTGCCGACGATGGGGAGAAGGATAACTCCGACGAATGTTTTGCTGATTTTTCCGCTTTCTGTCAGCCCATTGATAGAGTCTACCAAGAACTCCGCAGTGACGGCAACAAGCTAACACACCACATCAATGATCGCCTCAAGAGCGGTAACCAACATGCTTACCACAGTGACGACTAACAAGAGCCCAAAGGACACGATAACATTCATCCGGGGCTCCTCAAGTTCTTCTTCCAGCACCAATGGCTTGATGGCAGCAGACGACTCTGGATCGAGGTTTGGGGGAGCAGCGCTAGCAACTACCTGAGGCGACGTGGGAGGCGAGGTAACCAATGCCGTGTCAGCATATTGGGGCGCCGCAGCTCGTTTGTCGTGACGGAATCTCTTGAACTTGAATGGATTGTCGGTGTATTTCTTTGACTCCATAATTTCCTCATTGTCGTCCCGGTAGAGAGACTTGTGAGAAGAAAGTTGGAAGAACAGGTAAGAGAAATAAACTGAAATGCAAAAGATCAACATTGGCTGTACAAACAGAGCTACGAAGGCAAGCTCGTACTGAATAGTAAAATAATGGCGACCTGCTAGGTGTTCAGTATTGTCATTCACATGACATCAATGAACGCACCCCATGACTCATTCTAAGAATTGATGTTTGCGCATCGTAACCTTGCGAAGTTGTTTCTGAAGCAAACACGAAGGCACCGGGGAGAAGGACAGCGATGACACTGATTGTCAGCAGGGTCGAGTTCATCTGTGCCGCGACTTTCGTTCCAAGGTTTCAAACCGCGCCAACGATAATGCGACAGAGTAACACATACTGACGCCGAAACCTTGCTCCGAGAACCTCAAACCCCCCGCAAAGAAACACATGCCGAGCACCAGAACTGTGTAGCAGCGCAAGATGAACGAGGCTGCCAATGATCATAGGGATGAAAGGCTTACGCAGATTACTTAGGATAGACCCAATAACTAGAATATGCTGAGACCGGGGACGCTCAACCAGCGGAGAAAAATTCTACTCACGCGACGCCTGTACGATATCCAATTCACACTTAGTCAAAGCAATAATCTAATGGAACGTGTAATGAGGATACCGCATGCATATACGCAGCCAAGTTTAACATACCGAAACGATCAACTCGACACTGCGGCACGGAGAGTGGAAGGACTAAGTATTTCAGGGGGGCAACGGAAACTGACTTACGCATTTCCCTAACAAAGAGATTGTCAAAAATGCAGCTGGAAAAAATACATATCACACTCACGAGGGTAGCATTCATCAGACCGGCCAGTGTTTGGCCAACTCGTGTAGACAATTCATCCGTGGCGAACGCGAGCAACTGACGATTGATAAATACTAGTTACTTATTAATTTCCGAGTCAACCACTCACCTTGGCGAGCGGCACGATGGCCAGAAATGAAACTGTGAAAGTGAGTCGACAACAGGCGTAGAGCAGCGGACCGCCACACACAGACGAAGATGAGCGTATATTGTTCGGGCAACGCAAAATTCAAAGCCCACTGAGCAAGTGAACGTCAGCATACAACGATTGGAGACGAGAGAAAGGAAACAAGGCGTACAGCTATTGGAATACAAACGAGAAGAATATTTAAATCTGACGAGAAACGCATGAAGACTCGAGGAATTCTGGAATCGACAGACGGGGAGCTTACAAGACGCCAGTATTATGGCACGTATACTTTGCCAGACGGTCGGAGTGGGTCCTAACTTCTTTTCGGGTGTGATCAGGGTGACAGCATGTTGCCGGAGAGACGTTTGTTTGCGCGCGATTGCTCGCTGAGTAGTCGCCCCCCTCACTGCAGATGAAGTAGACGGTTGGGGAGGAATAATATGTTGTGTAGAGCCGAAGGCTGATTCAGATATGCCTGGTTCGGTCACTAGTAGTGTTGTGGATCGTGTGGAGTCCATGAGTTGCTAATTAGCGTTAGGAATAAGTAACCCACTACTGTAAGTGTATGCGAGTCGGTCAGCGTTTTGTGTCCAAAACACACAAATTGATTACCTTGGATTGTCGTTTCGTAGAGAAGAAATAAGATCAAGGGTTCGAAGAACGAACAATCCAAGTGGACGGTGGTATTTAAGGCCGTCGGACCGCTTGAGACTCCGCACTTTCGAGAAAGAAAGTCGTGAATCAACCCCTGACATCACGCCAAGAGCCTAGTCAAAGCCGAAAATGGCTATGACACACGGCCCACCAAAACTTGCTGTCTTTTTATTTCACTTATGTCCTTTTTCCTCTTCTCCCTAGCCACTACGCTATGCTTTGTGACGTGATATTTGCAGTACCAGGGACTAGTAATATCTGTAGTACATATACCGCAGCGCTATTTCGGACTCGGAGATGTCCGAACTGCAGAGACTTCCGTTCGAATGTTCCATCTCCACGCACAAGCCGCACCGGTAGCCACGGTATCCTTGGCACCTTGGCGCGCCGCAGCCCTTCGTGGATTATCAACAGGACTCAACACCAGTCGGGCTGTGCACGCTACGTATCCTAGCCACTGGCATGCACACCATGACCCGTGGTTGCGTTCGCCAATTTGTGGCCCCGTCTCCCGGGCCATGACGTATGCAACATGGCGGTCACATGAATCTTCTTGTACCTCGGCAAGTTGCTACTACATACATCACATAAAACACAATGTTAACCAGATTGATACTATTGCGGCCGGCGCTACGCTATTCACGACTGCGGCCAATGGGCTCGGAATACTTGTAGCACAAATTGGATATCCTGCCGGGCGAGCTGTGCTGCAAGTGGATGTCGCACGCACACTTCTCCATTGGAGGCGTGTGCCCAGGCCATATATCAACGTTTCAACGTCTATAGTCTTGGCTCCTTTGACATCCGATCTCACGCCGCACGCACATAACTGCAGTGGAACATGCTTCATAAGACAGGGACAGACGGACGATTTGACCAACCTCAAGTTGATCGTGGCAGCCAGCTGGCTGCCGGCCCCGGACGCACAACATATTTCTTCAAATCGAGGATATCGGCGTTCATAGTCTTGGCTCTCTTAACAGATAGCCGACCTATCAAAATTCGCCGACAAAACACTGCCTCTCAGTGAGCGACTGGTTAACACGATATTAACGTTATGTACAATCGATCCGACTCAGAATACTAAATAGCGCATACATCCATGTTCCGCAGCTGCCTTATACTTAACGACGATGCCTGCCATTGTAAGCTGCTTACTACTCAAGTAACTACCACTAATCAGCCGGCGAGTTAACTTATGGTACTAGGATATGACCCACCTTGAAGACCTTGATAATTCGGCTCCAGCAGCGGGCACAACTAATAAAACAACTGGGCGCTGCTACAAATGCAGTGCGACACACTGCTGAAGCACATAATACTTGCTTACTGTCACGCACGTGAAACAGGGTCGACGGTCTACGTCGCATCCACGCGTGCACAAATGGCCGATAGATATATACGTAGATAGATATTGCTCTATCGGTGAGTCAAGTCTACTATACAATACTACCCCTCCCTCAGGGTGCGAATAAACCAGTAAATATTGTGGTAAGTCAAAAGGAAAGCTTGAGTTGTTAGATGACATGGTATCGGCCGGCCGCCATGAACAAACCTGTGAGAATATTTAAATACGTTTCCAGTCCACATAGCCCCGCGTGAATCCCTGTGCCTTAAACCCTGATTACCCTTGGTACGCGAAAGAAACTGCGCCGTATAAACCGTCCTCTCGGCCTAGCATGCCGTGGCCATGCAGAACCTAGTATCGCGAAATAAATGTCAGACTCGGTGGAAGCGATAAATTTGCACGTGCGCCACGTACCTCCATCTTCCTGGCATGCCATCCTACGCCACTGCTGATATTCCCATTCGCATTCGCTAGCCGGTCAATCTCGGCCCGTAAAGGATGGTCCGCAGGCAGTTGCCTGTGCAACTTTCCGTTCACCCATCCACTTGCGCTGTCGACGTACCAGCCTCGACCCCCCTTGCTCCGAATGGTCCGCCAAGTCCCTGCACCCATTCCAAGACCGACAAGCGTAGGCATAGACAACTCGATCACACGGAGGCGAGTGGGGGCCTGTGGGACAATAGGTTGGGTGCTAAAAATGGACACGTAGGGTGGTGAACACAACGGTCCGATGATTTTCGTGTGCAAGGAAATTGAAGCTTGTCGTGCATATCCTCGCCCGCCCCCGGGCCCAGCTCGGCTCCAGTCAAGCTCCGGTGAGGTGGACGCAAGCGTTAACACCTCGACATTGACAGCCTTGGCCTTGATAAAGGTGGTGATGGCCTCCAGTTCAAGGTTGGGGATATAGGAAAGGCCCAATGACCGTAGTTGTGGCTGTGGCTTGCACACGTCACAGAGCAGTTCTCGCGTTATTGGAGAGCTGGAAAGATCGAGGTATGTTAGTTCGCCACTGATGAAACATGGGGCGAGAGTGAATATTTCGTTGAGATCCTCGGCAGATAGCGGTGACGGGAATGTTTGATCACCGTAGAGCGTGAGCTCTTGGATACGAGCAGCAGCTGGCGCTTGGATGAGGAAATTTTTGATCGCCTTTCCAGTCAAGCGGATACACCGGGCCAGAGCGAGTGAATGGAGTTTGACGGATGATTCACCAACTGCAGCAAGCAATTCAGGCGTAGCACGCGTCGCAGAAAGGTCGAGATGGGTGAGGGATGGGAAGGCGAGAACAAAGGGAGTAAGGATATGGGGCTGAACAGACTTTACGCCCCGTAGACAGAGACGTTGGAGACCAGGGAATATCAACGGCTCCTCTCGGGCGATACGGACCTTACGAGAGCGCCTCGTGTCCATCCGTTCTTCGTCTTCGCTTCCACTGGAATCATCACCGTGAGCAAGTAGGTGAGTGTTGACAAATTCGGTAAGCGCGCTGACGAAAACAGCGCTGACGCATCCCGTCAGATCGACCGCTTCGATATCTTTACAGTCCCGTCTCCTCTCGCGATCATCTTCCTCAGCATCACTATCGTTTGTGATCAATCCACGCCCACGTGATGGACGGCCCCGGCCACGTGACGCGAACCCGCGGAGAAACAACTCGATCAAAACAGGTAAAGTAAGCGCCCCATCCATATATTCAGTAGCACCGAATGCCGTAAGGTTTGGCATTTCCTGCATAGGGGTCACTGCATTTTAGCGCACATGCGTCGGATGAGGGACAATGAACGTGGACTAACCTTGAGCAGAGCCCCGACACGTTCGCCAGTAACGAACCGACTATTGACGCCTTCCTCAACGGAGCGGCGCATGCCGATGGTTCGGAAATGGTTAAAGTCAATGAGCTGTACAAACCTTCCGGGTCGTGGGTCATGCAGTGTCGGAACTAGAAGACCGGTGGCTTGGTAAGGATCCGATGTGGGGCACCGCAGAGAAATGGAGCCTTACCATAAACACCGGGTGCATTCCTTTCCATAACATTTTGAACCGCATCACTAATGGTGCGCATGATCTTCCAACGCGCAGGACTTTGGCTTTTTGCCCTCAAGCGGCGTGGACTGGGGTCACGAGATGCGGGCGGGGTAAGTAAGTCTGGGGGAATCGAGCCGTCTGGGCCGCTGAGAGACTCGAGAATAGATTGTTTCCACTTATTAAGGGCCTCCTCTTCGTTCGAAGCGTCAGGGATAGTGGTGCTAGCAAGGGCTGCCTTGGTAGCGGCATGAATGGACTGTTGAACAGCAAGCGCAGTGTTGTCGTCGGTGCCTTGGTTCTCTCCACCAGTAATTTCATCCACAAGCGCCAGCCAGCTTCGTGGAAGCCGGACCTCGAGTCGCCGCCACAACCAAGGCTTAGCAGCGTCGTACCACGCGTGGTTCACGAGGCAAAGATTGGTAAGGGTCCTGCGCACGACAGACTCGGAGCAGTTGCTCGGTGGCATGGACGATGGCAAGCCAGTCGGAGCACCATAGTCTTTGAGCGCGATGGGGTCTAAGGAGCTCGTGGAGGATGGCAAACCCGTGGCATAGACGTGAGCGCAGATAGAAAAGAGGAGTTCTGGAGGGTACTGCAAAACGGCAGACATGTCGAACGAAAGTAATTCGCCAGGGACGACGGATAATGTTTGTCTTGATCAAATTGGTCGTTCTTATATACCCTCTCGGTCGGCACTTGCAAATCTTCAGGTCGCTGATCCGGGAAACCTAAGTTTAGATTACATAATCCGGGGGTAGGACGGATGTGGAATTTGGGGTACCCCCGTTGAATGTACGTCACAAACCCCGGGCCCGCGCCTCCTCGTAGGAGCGCGGAACAAATCTTTTCGTCGCTACTTGCAACGCATGTCTCCATATGATCGTGCGCACAGAAGATCACTGGCGGAGATACAACCCATCATCCCGCTGGAAAATATCTCGTTCCAAGATCGATTGCAATTGATTGGCAGGTAACTTCAGTTCCGAAGGGTCCCTTTAAAAAGCCCAGGGATTATTAAAAATAGGTACACTCCATGGAACTCCTCGCACGGTGCATGTTTCAAACTTCAGCTTTCGTAATTCGTCACCATAAAGATCCAGAGGTCACCATGGATGATATCAGAAATGCATGATGCGGATCGCAAAATCGCTATGCCTGCATCCGATGCCCAAAAAGGGCCCATCGCCTGATTTTTTGTAGGTCTCAAGCTGAAGCTGCTTCCCTAGCAGTTTAGATCTAATTTACATCATGGATTATGGTGCCAAGTCGCGACTATAGCACTAATTTACGTCATGTTTTATCTCCGCCCACATGCGACGTCCCCCACAAGTCCCCCCCACACCAAAGCTGCTGTCCAAGTTAATTCTAGTCAAATTGACATAAGCCACGGAACAGGAGTCTTGAATTGGGTGGAAGTTACTACCCGCCGGGGTTCTATCGAATCATGATAGGGAGCGTCATACCAGCAGAAGCCAAGGCAATTATGATTTACCTGCTGTCTGCAGCGCCGCTATTAGATCAGCACGTTGGTGTTTGTTAATTGGATATTCATGGCGGCCACTTTCGGCTCCGTGGGTATCCACCAGAGAAAAGGGCCGGTAACCAACCCTAGTTTAACTCTTCAAGAGCCTGAAGCTCACGTGGGTATGTAACGTTCTCGCTTAACGAATTTACTGAAGGCCCATCTGAGTACTGTAGATGCTGCGCGAAGACCCACTTTTGGGCTGTTCAGGCCCCCCACATGTCTCTCCATGTCTCTCCAGAGTCGGGGAAACTGCCCCCGCTCCGAATTGTTACTTGACACACATCGTGCAACCTAGACAGCTGTCAAGCTTGTCAAGGTTGTACTTCGACAAGTTTCCAGTCTTGTGATCACCGTAATCACCCTCTCGACTCAATTGCTACATATGTGTATGCTAAGCAACGGAAAGAGAGATACTAGTGTTCTTTTTCTCACAACGTGTTACAGAAGAGCTCATTGCCGCGAGGAACGGCGCTGCTGAATCGATGTATTTCCTGGACGCTCGAACGTTCGCCCAGCTATTTGATTTGTGTTTCAGAAGACACGTTCCACTGCTCTCTAGCCGTGTTGATCCGGCCGACCTTGGGGATTCTGGGACATGCGAACCCGTCAACAACATTCGCATAGCGAGCATTCTCTGGAGTTGTTAGTTCATGTCATGAATGATTTGTTTTGATCCCATGGTTTGACATAACATCTACCTCCGTAGCCGTCAATACATGATCGTGTCAAGAGCGATGCATCGATGAATCTTAAACTATATTGAGTCATGCCTTGACATAAAAATCATACTGTTGCAACATCCAAACGAGTGAAACAGCTATCCATATCGAGTCAATCAATGGGTCTGTAGATCCAACTTAGATGTGCGACTCAACTGGACACTACTACGGGACTGAGGACCGGTATGTTGAATTTGGCAGAGCGGAAGATGAATAGCTCGGAGGTGAAGTGCCCAAAAGCAATGAGGTATGTGAGCAGAGCCATGTCATAGATCCTACAGGGATTGAGCTAGGCTCGACTGGGTAGTGGGATCCTGCTACGCACACCTTGTTGTGGATATTATAAGCGGCATATCCCCGCACGACAGCAGAAGTAAGGGTCCAGGCAGCGAACGTGCGTGCCTGCAATTCAGTGACTGGGAGGGTCAACTAAGGTGAATTCACAACGAAAGAAAGAGATACATACTGGAAGAGGGTGGTACCCCAGTATACAGTCTGCGCGTGAGCTTTAGTGTTGCAAAGTTCTGAACTGTGTTGAAAATAGCCATAGTGGCAACAATGAGTTGCCATTTTGGTAAAAATCCCTCTGATTGGGGTAAAGCTAACGCAAGATGTCAAAAAAGAACTCGACACGCGAGATGAAGGAAGAGTTACCGTCGAGGAAAGGCTGCAGCTGCGAGGGGATATCGATGTTCATGGTTTAGATCAAAGCCGATCATGAACCGTTGAACATAGTAGTACATATTTGATTACATAATATATTTCCTAACGGTCAATTTCAAAGAGCTCTAGTTTTGCTTTGGGACAACTGTCACTAAGCTACAAAGGAGGGACGAGCGAGCAGTCCATGCCAGATCCCTCCTCCTTGCCATTTCCTGGTCCATCGCGCTCAAACTCGCTGGCAAGCACCGCCAGCAGCAGTGGTGCCAGCCTTACTCGTCGTTCCCGCATCTCAAGAAAACGAACAAGAACAGTCACCGAAGACTTGCACCCCGATCACAAGGGCACTGCCGTCGTGGACCAGGTGTTAGACATATCCGCAGCTAATGACGTAGTGCCAGCATTGGACCTGGTTACTAGCCCTCCCGGGACTCCAACAACACGTCCTCGTCCCAGTGCGGACACCCCCTTGCGCCCTGATGTTCGCGGAGGGAGAGTTGTAGATAGGAGTGTCTCTCTAACCTCATTTCATCCTCTAATGGACGACCATGAGACCCCACCGGCCGACTCTGCACGCGTCCATCCATTGCAAAACCACCCCGGGGCAGCACCGCCATCCGAGACAGTTGCTTCCCCTCATTTGGTACGTCCACTTTGACATTTCAAATACTGTCCAACTTCAACTCCGTTCCCCTGCAGACAAAAGGCAAAGGCAGACATCCGCTTCGTCTGACCTCCCCACCGTCGTCGTTCAAGCCCACTCATACGGATGCTGATCGTGTTCGGAGTAGTTTGCGCGACTCCCTATTGACCCAACAGTCCTCGACTTCATCTTCTGTGTATCCCGTCTCCACCTCCATGGACACCGACTCTCCCCCTTCCCCTCTATCTCCGGTCATACAAGACCACGGTGTTCGTATACCTGCGTTTGAGTTAGATGGGCCAAGAGTACAAGCGTTCGACGCAGATGATGTGTCCTATCGACTTCAGCTTCTCGTTAAGAACAGCTACTTCCTCCCACCGGCGCACTCTAAACCGCCCCTCGCTGAATTTTCTGCCTCCCTCAATAACGCAAAGAAGGGACCATCCCCCACGTTTTTGGACTTGTTTCGCGTTGGAAAACCCAAACCCAAGCCTGCCAGTCCCGACGTTGTGAATGGAACCAGTCCAATTTTCAGGGTAACTTCAGATTCTATGTTACCCTCTCGTCAGCTGGCACGTGATGACGGTCGACCGTTGCCGCAAACATTTCGTCCTCCGCCGGGCAGCCAACATATGGCGAGGGTGGTTGTGGTCAGGGAGAAAATGCAGGACTTGGCTGCTGCTGCGAGGCAAGCGGAGATGGATCTCGGGAGGCACGACTTCCTGCTTGATCGGGATCGCGTGTCCCGAAGAGCTAAATTTACCACTTTTGATGGCATCGTCGATCCCACGGAAATAGTTGATGTACCACCTCCTTCAGCCAATTACCCTCTGGCGCTGCAGGCTTCGGCGCTCCATGCCCTCGGCATAGAAGACTCGGTTGGTGCAGCTATTTTGGCTGAACGATTACCTCCTCCGGGTAGTCCCGGCCAGTCGTCTCTGGATGCTCATGAAGATGCTTGGAGAAAGGCGTTGCTTCGGGAAGCAGTTGGGCACTCCCTCAATAATTCGGTGGCCACGTCGTCTGTTTCCCTCTACTCTATGCCGTCAACTCCTCCCTTCCGCCTACAGTCATCGGACTCGCCTCGCCCCACACCTATATTGGAACAACAAAGAAAGCTGTTGGATCAAAAGATTCTAATCCACCCTGTCATCGACCCTGCGGAGGAATATTCCCCGCCTGCCCCGGTGGCCAGTTCAGCGATTGATCAGACAGCCTTGGTTGGTGTTGTAACTGATCCAGATACTCGGCGGTTGTCAAACCTTGCTCTATTGAGGGCGGAAACACCTGTACCACATACACCTCTCTCTCCACCGCCCCGCAGGCCATTTGGTAGCACTCAGTTCTCTCAATCGCAGACCAGTGTTGCACCGATTCCCAATATTCCCCCATGCGAATCGCCGAGAAAGCAGTTGCGCAAGTCCATGTCGTCTCCAATGTTGTCCGGGAAGAACGAATGCAGGACTAACGGGGCCCTCACCCCAATGAAAAGTCCTCCCACCCTTACCCTGAGTGTAACGCCCTCCACCACAGATAAGCGAGTCAGCAGTATGACCACCACGACGTCGCATTATACTAGCGACGATGCTGCCGATGATCGTCCAGGCCGGGTCTCACTTGCACTAACCCTGCCGAGCACGGATGGTCGACCGTCGATCTCTGAATACTCGCTGCCCTCGCCGACGGCATCTGCTTTCCGGGATAGGTGGTCGGATGGTTATTATTCTGCCAACTCGGGGGGTCTCGAGGAGAGTTCAAGCACGTTTCTCAATTCTGCTGCTGTTCAACACCCACGTCTATCTACTATGTCTCCTCCACCCAGACCGTCCTCATCTGTCGCAGGCTTCGCCTTATCACCACCTCCTCGCGCTCGTTACCTTCCTTTCCAGCCCGCGCCTGCGCGAATACTTTCTATATCGCCTACTCGGTCCCCTTCTCACAGTACAGTCCACTCCTTTGCGTCCAATTCAACTCTGTCACAATCCATACACGCACCTCCGCCACTCTTTTTGAACGTCTCGTCGCAAAGCTTTCATTCTGCACTCGACTCCGCACCACCCCCATCTTCTACTACCGAGTTCTTTGATCACATACAGGCCCATACGGACGTGATGGATCTAGACGACTCTGATGACAGCACGAGTGAAACAGATCCGGATATCACTGCTGTTTATCCTCCCTCGCTTCGCAGGCCCAAGTTGATGCGGTTGGGCAATCTGTCTACACCGAATGTTTACCCTGGGGCCAAGGAGCCTTACTATCCATCTGTCATCCCCACTGAACGGCGGAAGCCTGTCGGACACACTGCCCACAAGGCACCCTATTTTTCCAGGGTTAAAGCGGCCCCTGACTCGCTAACGCACCTTTCGCTCATCCATCGTTCCCGGGAACACCTGCCTACCATAGAGGCTTCGCCAGTTCGTCGCCCCGCGACAGCCGGGGGTGACCAGGTTCGGCGATGGCGAAAGAACCAAGAGACGTTCCAAGAATCTTCAAGACAATTAGATGGTTTACTTATTCGGCATATGCAAGCAGAAAAGGACACGTTGAAGAGAATTGCTGAAACTGCAAAAGTATCGAGCCCATGATTTTTGTCATCTCCACTTCTTTTCATTATTTACCCTACGAAGACACTTTCTTTCATGCTTTTCTTTTCCTTTTCTCTTTTGTCGTTGCGAGAGTTGACAAGTTACACGTTCGAATACCCGTTTTTATCTTTGCTTTTTTTTTTTTTTCACTTGGTTGTAAAAGGCATACGATTTTACTCAGTACTTAGTTTATCTTTCTGAAATCCTGCAAAGAATCATTCCAATGGGTGTGACTGCAATGGTGCCACGTGAAGTGCCACGTTCTGACTCCGATTGCGATTGCTGTAGAGACATTGCTTTTCTAGTTCGATTTTACCATTGCTGAACTAACAACATAACGACGCTGACGACGATGGACAAGACCCAAGAAGCACATAGACAACCCTATTCATGGCACCAGGTCCGTATTAGACACCCGTTCTTTTAATTCGGTGGTGGCGTAACCCTTCCCCAACGGACTGACTGTTATCCTGGCAGTCGCATGATCAGGTGAAGAAGCTCTCTTGCTGGCAAAACCCTCGTAGCCGTCGTCACTCATCTATACTGCGCGTATTCATGGTTCTGTAGGCGACGGTGTTGCTCTTAGTTCCCTCCGAGACGTCCAAGGAGGACGTGGCGGTGCGTTACCTAGCTATGCGCCGCCTCGCGTACATTGCCTCACGCATACCTTGACGTGGCAGGTGGTAATAGAGCGGAATTATCTCTTAGCTGGCGTGAGAGGACAGCAGCCAGTCGTCAAGGTGAGTGCGCCGAACCCGGTTTTCCCCTCAAAGGAACGACGACCGGGTTCTGACTCTCGCTGTGCGCATGTAGGGTCGACTTTACGGAAACGTGGACGTTGCCAACTCGGCGTGGCAGCTCGAGCCTCGGACGTCAAGGCCCTCGGCGCGGGAGCGCACGACGTCGACGGTGTCCACCACCTCGACGCAGTCGTCATACGCCCTCGTCTCAGATCCGGAGATATCGAGTAGCTTTGCGGCGTCGCTGGAAAGTGGGCAGACGTCAGATGCTGAGGAGGTAGTGGTGATGACCGCAACCACGATGACCACGACATCGCGGACGGCGTCGACCTCGCCCGTCTCGTCTGGTGACGAACGGTGCGGTCTGGCGTATCATCAGCAGAGCCAATCAGGATTGATGGGTGCGTCGGGCGCGGTGTCCCCCGCGATGCAGCCGCATGCGCTGTCGTCTTTTTCGTCCCTAGAGTCGTTGCCATCGCCTTCCGGGCGGTTGTTGACACTGCATCTGGAGAAGGAGCAGTCAATCATATGGCCATCGCTCATCATTGGGCCTGTCCCACGGGAGCTCTCTCCGTGTGCGCCAGTGCCGGCTGTGTTGGATGCGGATTCAGAAGGCAAGTATAACATGGATCCGACGAGCCTGGTGTTGTCTGCTATTGAGTTGTTGGATATCCGGAAGGATAGGGAGGAAGCTTTCGAATGTTTTGTGTAGGTGGCTCTCTTCTTCGATTGCTCACAGCGTTGACATCTTTACTCTTGGCGTGCAGGCGCGCTTGGCATCAAGCACACCTACCTTCTGCCACGATGAAACTCGCTATGCATTACTTGCCTTTGCAAATGCCGCTCAACGTGGCCGATGCCGACGAAGAGAAACAACGGGGTACGATGTCGTACTATTTACAATGCATAGGTGGCCCTCCTGGGCTAGCGCAACTCTTCCTCGAAGCGGGTCTCCTTCATCTTGAAGGTGCCGCTTCTGTTCTTCTTTCTGCCTCTTACTCCACCCTTTCTTCCATTCGTGTGCCCCCTCCTCCTCATCCCGGTGAAGGCGGTGCAGAGGCGTGGAAGCGAGACAGGGAGATGGCCAGTCGCTACTTTGATCGTGCACGGGCGCTTCACCCCGAACTGGATGTCCCCGTCATCCCCGACGGTGACTCTGGAGAAGGCACACACGAACTGGAGATGCCGTCGATCGAGATCCACCCGTCTGCGCCTGAGAGCGTGTACTCTGGCGAAGACGTGACCTATTCGGAGCAAGAGAAAACGATACGCCGACGACGGCTGCAGAAGAATAAAGAGGAATTGATTTTCTTGGACGAGGTTAAGGGGAGGGAGGACGTGGAAAGCGCGTGGTATGTGTACCTGCCGGGCTTGGTCGGTGCTGGGACGGCGTTGTTGGTCGTTGGGGTAATTGGGGCGCTGAGCTTTTCAACGTGGAGGCGGAACCAAGGTTCTTAATTGGGCATGTGGGTTCGTGGGTGTGCAACTGCCGTTGTGGTGGATGCTAACCGTGTACGGGGAGAAGTGGTGCTGACGTTAACCTGAATAGATCGAGGAAAGGTATCGCTTTTTGGATTATCTGTATATGCTATGGTACATTTATCTCTCTTCCTTTTTCTTTTCCTCTGCTTTTTTTTTGCTATGTAGAAGTAATGCTGCTCGGTTCTTGAACGTATGCAAGGTTTGTATCATATCAATATTATTTTCTCGCGTTTGCTAGACTTTGTGAATTTCAATCTCACATCAGAACGCTAGTGCTGAAAGCAGAATCTCCGAAGTCATCCATGAATCGGTAAGGGTAGGGTCGTGATGTAATAACAGTGAGTCCGCTCCACGGAAGTGACTCGATGCCACAGCTGCCCTACCCGAGCCTGGAAAACGTGGCTCCAATGAGTCAATGGCCAACGGCGATTGCGTTTCTTGAGATTCTTGGAATCGCAAGATTCCACTAAATCTCTGGTCGGCTATCCCGGGGATGTGATGTTTATTTCATTTCATTTTAGTCGTATGTACGGATCTCACTTGCGGCGTCAGGAACGAATGCATTACCCGGATGGCTGTTGGCTTCGGCCGTCGCGAGTCAGCACTATGGATCCGATCCGAAGTCGGTCGGGTTTAGCGGACCTGTGACGCATGACAGCGTTCGGTGCGGCAGAATGTGTCACTGTCAGCGCCTGTGGGTGACAACACGTGCACGATGCTTAAGTTCAAGTTGATCAACGCGACCATCGCGGATGCTGCGAACCACCAAGTTTGCAAATCGTGGTCATTTCACTCCCTTGAATGGAGTCGTCACGATTCCTTGCTTTATGAGTACCCTTGTGAATCATCGTCAGCCATTATTGACCGTACGAACGAGGAAGAGACGGACCTGATTCACAGCAGATATGACAGACCAAGCCGGCGACGTATAGGGACGAATCTGCAGGTTGTCCAATTGACAGAGGAGTCTACGGAATGGACATCAAATGCCTCTGCGAGACCCATGACAGTCAAGTTGTGAACTCTCTCTAATAGAACGTTCCGTGTAGCCTCGAACGTCTGCTCCATGGCTAAAACCTTCTCGCGGGTATCTGCCTCCTCGAAGCTAAAGAGACCGACGGCTGTGGGAGTAGGGTCGAGTGTGTTTCGTTCGTCGTTTGAAGTTACCTGTGCTGATAGTTCAGCGGTCAACTGAAACTTGGTTGCGATCCCAGATGGGCGGCGCCCATGAATATCCTTGAAAAGAGGTTCTTCGATCGCTTTAATCGTAGAATTCACGTCAGTGGAACATACCGAATACAATAGTTTCGTATGTACTCTTTCCTTGGCTCCGCCGATGGTGTCAGTGAGTATACTGATTAGTTTATCCTTTTGGGTCCGATGCTTTTGGGGTAAACCTGTATCAGCGAAGCAGGACGATGATTCTCGTCTCTGACGATACTTGGTTTACGATTGTAGGTCATAAATATGTACCCACAAAATCAGTTGTTCGTCCCAAGAGACCTGATCTTCTTTCTCTCTTGTTATCTTCGTTGAGCGCGACGCATCGCCGAACTGCCTTGCAACTAGGAGCTCGCACCGTTCTCGAGTGCGGATTTCAATATGTACCTGAAAAGCGTTTGGCTTTGTACGCAACATAAGTAAACTCACCCTTTGCAATGATTGTTCAAGTTTTCGTCCGAAGGCCACGGTTAACATGTTCCTGCGGAGATTATACCTTAGGCGAATATGCTGGACTCGTTTAGGGCGTGTCCATGCTGCCATGAGAGATTGAGAGAGGTAGTGAAGTTGAGAGCGATCCAGGGTGTCCATACAGTCTCGATGGTGCAGCGGCTTCGCCGCACCCGACGATGGACATGCGAGAGCAGAAAACATGCATTTCTGATCATGACTTTCTTCTCAAGGATCGCGAAGGCAGTTCTTTGGTTGTCGGCAACCACCAGGAGGCGTGATTGTGGAAAGTCACTGGCAGCAAATTGGGGCACGAACATCAGTGCGGGTGAGCTCTGACATATCAGCGGAGGTTGACAATAGAACAGATGCCAGTGCGGATCGGCATGGAAAACCAGACGTTCGTGTCCCGATTTGAAAATTTATGTAAAATGGGATTTGCCCGACGGGCAATCTAAATTTGGTAAACGTCGGTGATACCTCCCGCCCATGTACGATATCAAAAAGTCCGGTGAAGGGGACAAGGGGGGTTGGGAACATTGACTAACTATGGTGCAAGCTCAGAATGGAGTGGTGGTTCGGACACGAGATATAGTTTGTTCAAGTAGCTTTGCCGCGAGACAAGAGACAGAGAAGGGAAAAGAAAAACACAAGAACTCGAGCACAACGATCATCACTTCCACGAAAGACCGGATATAATTCGAGGGACATAGAGTCATTCTCCCGACATTGAAAAGTAATAACAACGACTATTGTACGTCGACCGTACGAATGCTCTTCATCAATTCCTCCAACGGCGTCTCAGCCGGGATCTGAACCTTGATGAAACTGTCCGTCGCGACGCGTTTGTACTCCACGCGACTCTGGGAGGCAAGTAACAGCCCACCGAATGGCTGTCTGAGCCGCACGACGAGCCGCAGTGCACGAGTCGTTAGATCACATTGAGGCGTACTGCCAGAGAAATCCTCGTCGATGAGAGGGCTGATCCACGGATGGATGAGAACAAGACCCTCCATTCCCGCCAAGTGGCCCTTGGTCTTGATCTGTATGTCACCGAGAATAGGAGTCGTCGCACGATAAATAGAAAGCATGGAGTTGGAATCATGGTTTGAGAGACGTTCGAGGCCGTTGAGAGCGAAGACGAGGCCGGGAAGTCGTAATCGACCAACTTGAAGTGACAGAGATGGGAGGTGATATAGTTGCTCGTACAGCCGAGTCCCTAAGGAGGGATCAGCCAGCGACGACTGCAAGGCACTGGTCGCGTTATGCATCTCGAAAGCGTGCGGAATATGTGGGGGGATGACTTGGTCGTAGACAGTGAGGTCTGAAGGGAGGTAGCTGTGGTTACTGCTCGAGATCCCCGTCCAAGCGAGAATCGTGACGTCGACCGACCGTGCGAGGACGTGCTCCAAGAGTCGTCCAACTGCTTGATTACCCTCGCCGTACATGACTGGAAGTGTGACATTGAAGATACCAAACAATGAGTATCCAATATCTTCCACCCGCGTCGTTTCACGCCTCGAAGCCAAGTACAACTTCTCGCGCACCCTTGTCAGTCCTGGCTGAAGCGTAGCGAGAGCCTGAGTAGCAAACTTGGTTGCCCGTTCCATCTCGGAGAGGATCAGGGGTGATTCCTTGTGATTGAACATGTCCAGATCAAGGTATGGCTTCCAGTCTTCCGTATAGAATTGTACGACATTTGATGCGACGTACTCTTGGTACGTCCATCCACGGGTATTCCAGATGCTTTTCCATAGGGATCCCTTTCTTTGTGATTTGGAGTGAACATCGAGAAGATGAATGATCGTGAGTGCCGCGCGACGATACCACTGGAACATGGCAATGACTGATTCTTGTTGAACTCCCTTGTCGCTCTGGTTAATACAGCACGTATCACTCCATGCCCAACGGAAGCGGCGAGACTTCACAAGGTTGCAAAAGTTGATGAGCTTGTCATTTGCAGGGGATGCAGGGAGTCCATAGACTAGGGTTCTCCCGACCATTTGGAACGATGGCTCGGGTGGTTGCCACCTGTGTGAGAACATCACGTATTCATAGAACTCTTCCACCTCCCGCTGGATGCGGGCATGGTCAAGTCGATCGCGGATAATCATGGAAGACTGCAACTCGTTGAACACAGAGCACTCCTCGAAGGCTTTGGCTTGCATTGATTTGTCACAGAGACGACCGGTGGTAGTATCGATGAGAACACGAGGAATGTCACGGATTGTTTGTTCAACGACCTTGCGAATCAGTGGAGTCGCATCGAGATATTGATTGCACATGTCTATTGACAGGGATTAGTCGATATCGCATCTGTGCAATATGGATAAAACGGGCTGACGTCGAATCTGTGGATCGACTGAATTCTCCATCCTCAACAGCATCATCTCGTGAGCTTCCAATGCTTCCTTGTAACGCCCCATGCTATGCAGTACGGCGTGTTTCCTTTTAAATCCTGTGTAGTTCGATGGATCGCGCTCAGTAACCTGATTGTACTGTCAATACTATCTGCTTGGCATAGCGTGCAGATTCACCTTGGTGACATTCATGAGTTCCTCACCCAACCAGCCCACTCGCGCCTTACAGCATTTAACTATGATGTCAGTCATGTTTGTTGGGCGAAGTGCGTTCGAGTAGCATCCGATGGCCGTGTCGCAGTTGTTTGATCCCATTGCTGTATCTCCGTGTCTTTCCTGCTTGTCAATGCAGGGCAAGGAAGTGAGCGACAATATGGCAGAGTAGGCTGAGAGTGCTGCGTCGTGTTCCTTGGCTTTCGATGCCTTATCCCCGATTATCTGAAGCTCTGATATACATCGATCCATGAATTCTAATGGAAAGTGTTGGAATATGCTCTCCTACGACGCGATGGAGAAACTCACCATGGAGCCAGTCGACGATCAATTTGTTGTGACTCAAATCCTCAGTCACCTCGTTCGCGATCTCGTGGAGAGACTGTGCGGCATCATATATGCGACCGTGAGCATACGTAGTTTCACACTCATATATCTTGTCATGTACACGGAGTGCGTGTTCAGATGCGGCAAGCTTCCTATGAAGTTCTTGTGTGATTTTCTCGAGAATAGAAATTTGTGATGCTATCGATAGAGAAAACGAGTTAGAGAACTGTGAATGAGAATAACAAACGCACCTGAGCTGACTTCGTTGCCTGTGCGTAATGACCTGATGGTCTCGGCTAATTGATTGACCGCATGTTGAGAGGCAGCAAGCACACAGCGGAGTTCATTGTCAAGATAGGTAATTTTATGATCTAATCAATGAAATTAAAAACGATGGAGTGAAGGTGAGTTAGAACGCACTTTGATATGCATCCTCCACTCGTGGGGGTTGGACTGTGTCTTCGAGCTCGTTCTTCTCGACCCTGGGGCAACGGAGTATCTGTAACAAGGACAAATTAAGGAGGACGTGATCTCGCACGAGTAGTGTTACTCACATTGCTGCGGTGGGGTGATGGAAGGACGTCCCAAAGATTCCGCAGCGTGATCTCCCTGTTTCCAGCAGTCGCAATGTAGTAGCTTGGCGAGATGGCCATAGACTCGATGCTGTAGGAGTGGTGGATGACAGCCCCGATTTGTTGATGCATTGTGGTGTCCCAGAATGAGAGCGACGAGTTAGCGGAGGCTACGATGACCGTGTCATCGCATCCAAGTGCAATAGTGTCTGGGTATTTGTCGCTGTGAATGTGCCACTTGGCGAGCGTCTTCCTGGTGGACACGTTGAGACAGTGAATGTCGCCGTCCACGGACAAGGCAAAGAGGCAGTTAGAGTCGCTCGCCCACGCGAGGGATCCATTTGAGAGCGAGTTGACTGCAATTGCAAACTGGGCATGAAGGTGGCCATCGTGACTGTCGTAGATCCGAACAATGGATCGCCATGCGGCAGTTGCAATGAATTTTCTGTCCGGAGAGAATTTAACTGCGACCACGAGAGAGTCATGTTTGAATGGACCCAAGAGTCGCCTGCCTGTGGGAAACGACCAGACAGAGAGGGTCTCGTCATACGATCCGGTCGCGATCCTCTTCCCATCGAGTGAAATGTCCACTGCTCGTATGCAATCGCTGTGTGCTTTGAATTCTGTCGCCTTTTCGTGATTCGTCGCATTCCACACCGCCACTCGCCCACCCTTCGTCCCACTCACAATCCACTTGCCGTCTTGTGAGACCGCTAGACTTGAAACGCACTCTCCTGCGTCCATTGGCTTCCCTTCCTCTTTGCCGTCCTCCACTCGCCATCGTCGAATCTTCCCATTATCTCCTCCGCTCACGATGTGCTCCCCGTCAGCAAGAAATAAGGCCGACTCTATTCGTCCTGGATGAACGATCTTAATTGCGTCAGTTGCAACGGTAGAGGACCTAGAGCCTTTATTGCTCGATTCTTGAGGCGACTCTCTTTCATTGGTCACCGATGCTCTCACTTGCTGAGTGCTGTTGCAGGTCCCGGCTGGGTTGTCCGCTGCCATCGGCTCTGTTCTTTGTTAGTGCCGTACATCGATGTGCCTCGCCCACCTACTCACCGTTTCTCTTCCGTGGGCGGATCTTGGAAGACATGCTGGGCCAGGTTAAGAAAGGGTATTTCTAGTCCTCTCAGTCTGTCTTTATCACCTGGTATACACGTGTGCGCTGCCCTGCGCCCTGGGCGCTTGCTTTTATCGATAGCGCGCCTATTCTTCCTCGACGAGAAAATCATGATCTATGCAAGATAACCCACTTATTGGTCAGGGATTTCGAGGTCATTATCATGGCTCTGCCCCACTATCCGATTTTGATCACATCGCAGAACCCTCTTGCTACCCAGACGAGCAATGTGATTCATGGAGATCGTAGATCAATTCTGGGTGGTGTATCAAAGGGGTATCGTACGTGTCTACCCATCATCTATCTGATCCATGGCTGACCATCTCAACTGTTCAGACTCGACACATGCTCACCACGTACGCGCGTCCTTGCAACTATCCCCCTTCCACCTACGAGGCTTCTGGAGAATCCAGAGCATGAAAGTGAGAAGCAACGCGTGATGCATAGCTTGGTGCGGAAAAGGCAGACGCCGGACGCGAAGCTATCATGTCGATCGCTTTCTGGACACGTTCGTAAGCGTGACTACTCGGTCGCCAAGGCCGAAAACGCGCTCAAGTCTTCCTTGAGGTCCAGGTCAAAGCCCCCCTCATCTTCGCGTGCACGCGAAAAACCTTCTTCGACCTCAAAGGGACGTATCAGTGCTGAACCAGAGCGGACGAGAGGCAGTGGGGCTTCCGCTAAGACCGAGTTGAGTGAGGTACCTACGACAGATGAGGAAGGAACCTAGATGCAGCCCTTGTCGACGACGAACACCAGGGCGGAGAGGTGACAACGTAGAGACCTTTGACCAAGGGAAGTCCTCGCCCTGTGATCAAGGAGGGACAGGAGGAGAAAATGGAATCCCTCCCTAGATCCAAGACACGATCGTCTTCGGCCAAGCCTCCGTTGTCGAGAACAACAAGGACCACCCGACCACGTAAACCTCAAGCAGTCGAGAGTGAAACGAGGGAGAGAAGACGAGCTCGACGGAGTTGATCAGGGGTAGGAAGGTTTCCTCGTCGTGGACAGCGACAAGATGCAAATAGGAATAACTTGCCAACCCATGTG
>JBBPLX010000037.1:0-79449 GCA_038090015.1 Leccinellum albellum
AGCTCGTAAAATCCATGGTCTGCTCTCGTTCATAGTCTCCGTATGATTAGCCTTTGATTTGGTATTTCTTTCGGAACCTAATCTACAAAATCAGACTGTAAAATCAAACTTAGAATAATGTTCGATTTCGTGTCTAAGCCGGTCCTATTCTGCACGGTTTATCTTCGCATTTCCGCAGTGATTGGCTTAGGCGAGAGTCAGCCGGAGCACGATCCAGGATAAGTAGTACATAGTCTCGTTCCTAGACATTGAGGGGCACTCAGCTGCCTGGGTACGAGACTATGTAGATCCGAAAACCAGTGGTGCTGATCGAGATTCAGCAATTGTGAGATTACATCAGCATCCTTTCTTCCATTCTTCGACATTCTCAGCGTTCCGCTCAAAGCAGTGCGACGGAGGCATTTGCGATGCCCCTCTCTGACGGCGAGAAAGCCAATAGTAATGTGGCGCGGACGATCACAATTTGAATACATCTTTCTTAAAATGAAGCCCCGTGCGCAACCTCATTGGAGCCCATACCACGATGGATGGGTGCGGAACCCAGTTTTATCGCTTATTGCAAGGATACCCATGAGGCTGAGGGCGTAGCGCGCGAGGCTGAGCAAGAGAAGTACGAATACAGAAGGAACCAATGGAAAAGGTCGCAAGCATGAATAGAGTGATGAGCCTGTGACAATCCACAAGATGTACGTTATTATGTACGTATCTACCCTGATAATTCATCCGTCACTGATCTCCGAGTTGTAGGGGTGTTTGGGGGATGCTGATGAGTCACTGCCGCAGAAGATTTCACCAGCTTGTTCACATTTCCGCCACATTATCAGAGATACCGAAGCGCTGGGAAGCATGCACTAGGTGATCGATTGAACTTTCTACGGCGCTCATCTCGCAGGGCCCCGAAGACGAGCTGGCGGCCCTTTAAGTACCCGTTCTAGCCTAACAGTCAACGTTGATACACATTGACTGACCTCACGGCGTCCTGCGATGGAATACCTCGGGCTGTTGTTCGTCCTTCTCTGTCTTAGTCATCTTGTTCAAGGAACGTCGACCAATTCGACAAGCCCCAACTGTCCGCCTCTCGATGGTAGCTCTCGGAGCGTCTGGAGCATCGTCTGGACTTGTGTCATTACCTTGTTAATTTGCGTGTGGCACACGGTCCATCCCGGTATTCCTGGCGAGCAAGAAAAGTACAAACTCTTTTACATGCGGGTGCCATGGGTCTTCATAACATCATTCGTCGCTCCGGAGGCGGTAGTTTCGTCTGCTAGCAAGGAATGGTGCGAAGTCCGTCAGACAGTCAGAGATTTCCGTCGTGCGTATTCTCTTGCAATAAACGTCGTGATGCATCTAATGATATCGGAATCAAATTGTCAGTCGAGGGATACGAGTGGTCGATGTTTCACGGCCATTTCGTGGAAATGGGTGGTTTTGTATATCGTGGAGTCGACGGGAGTCGGGTCCGTGGAACGATTACATCACTCCAATTTCGACAACTTTGCGAGAAGGGAGAGGTTGCAAATCCGTTCATCACTGAAAGGCAAATCAGAGACAATAGCAAATCGGATGCACGCGGAAAAGCCATCTTCGTTATCCAACTTTTTTGGTTCACCTTGCAGGTTGTCGTTCGTGGTTCTATGGGTCTCGCTATTACCCTTATCGAACTTGATACGGTGTGCATGTCCGCACTTGCCCTTCTGTATCTCTTCTTTTGGTGGGACAAGCCGCTTCGCCCTGAATGTCCCCATGTTTTCTATCAGACTCGAGAGGCAAAGGTATACTCAAAAGAGGAATTGTATGTGTGTTTTGAACGTTACAGATGCGATACGAAGATAACCACATTTTGCAGGTCGAAAGCGTGGAAGGCGGAACCCAGCTTTTGGCATCAACTGATCGCTTTCGTGAAAAGATTTTCGCCAATTTCTAACGAGGAAAAACCGTCCCCTGTTCGTACTGTTCCGAGTCCATCTCTCGCTGGTGACTGAACGATCTCTGAGCAGCCTCATCAAACTAAACCTGGAATACTGGTGGCAATGATTGAAAAGATTAACCCCGTCAATGTTCAGCTTAGTGCACTTTACATGACTTGGATCATCCTCGGGGGGCTACATATGGTCGCATGGAACTGGGACTTCCCAACGGAGATAGAGAGGGTCATATGGCGTGTTGCATCGCTGATTCTGGCACTATCACCACTAGCAATGACCATTGTCGCTTGGCTTGAGAGGTTTGGCGTCAGTTCGGACAATATAACATATGTTCTGGGCAGTTTAGGTGTTATATCCCGGCTGCTTCTTGTAGGATTGATGCTGGCGAGTCTTCGTGCGCTTCCATGTTCTGCTTACGAGACGGTCGCTTGGACATCATATTTTCCTCATCTTTGACTTATCCTGTTACAAATGTTGGAGCTTATGTATTAGTACCGCGTGTTCTATATATGCTCTCTTTGAGCCAAGTAACTTGTTCTGTGCAGGAGACCGAGTGGAAAGCCGTCTCTCCTAGTGAAACCACAACGTATTCCGAAATACATGTAGGCTTCGCAAACTGAGGGAAACGCACTGTTTCCTTTGCTTCTTCTCCCACATCCCACATTAGGGACTGTAGGTAGAGATGGGCCGACACATGCGTCCCTCGCTAGCGCACTTTTGGTTTTACGTCTCAGATCCACTGATGGCACTGTGTTGTAAACCCTCGTGTATCCTTCCTTTTAGTACGTTGTGTATGCCGACGCCGCCTTATATACTAACATACTTAGCTCGGGCCCCCTACAGATGCATCCTTGAGGTCAATTGTCATTAAACCAGAGTCTATCCTAAAATTCAGTTCCACCTGCGCAGGTTCTGTCAAACGCCCAAGTTGTGTTGGGCTCCCTGACACACGATCGACTTGATGGGTGGCGACACTAACTTGTGACCGGGACAGCCGCACCACCCAATGCTCTGGTGGACGAAGAGATGGATTGGGTGTATATGCGCTGTGGGTATATACATATGGGCTGGAGTGACGGTGATATGGTGATGAATGAGCGAAAGCTCACAGGGCTTTCAGCCTGAGGCACTGGAGCCTCTTGGACGCGAGGGAGCTGCGAGGGTGGTGGTTGGGTCCACCAAGCGGGCGCTAACTTAGGCGTAGCGATGTACAACGGACAGAGGGAAGGGGAGCTTTGAGCTCCTGCGAGAACGTTTAAGAGAGATAGTGACACACGCCACCTCGTCGACGCTGACATGCATGAACTCTACATTTTAGGAAAGATGGTTTTCAAGGCTATGGCTTTCAAGGCTAGCGAAAATTATGCAGCTCGGCCTGAGCTTGCAATTGGAAGTAACTTGAAATACCTATATCCAAGTACCCACCGAGCGTGGTTTAAGTACTTCCATTTATCTCTTCTAGGGACTCCGTGTCAAGAATTTATCCATGGTACCTCAACAAAATGTGACAAATTTCGAACACAAAAACCTCAATGTAATGGCCTAGCCGTCTAGAGATGAGGAATATAGGAAGTCCAAGTTATGGTCCAGTAAGCAGAACAAGGTAGTGCACGAAGGCTAGCGAGCATCAATCCCACCAGCAAGACCCTAGAGGCGATACCTATAACAAGAGCACAACGTTGAAATATGTCAACAACGATTCTCGATCGCCCATCTTCCTTGGACCATGCCATGCTTCTGAACATGGAAGACAAGAACCAGACAGAAATGACGGCTAGTGGAGTTCCTGACAAAACAAGTGACGCAACATGCCAAATGGTCCTCTCCACCTCCGTCGGAAAGTGAAAGTTCCATGCTGTCAGGTGTAGCGCTCCGAGCACGAACCAGGTCAAACAGAGAGAAAAGCGCTTAACCGAGTCGCTATCCAAAATCGTGCGTTTTCCAAGGGAGCGAACGCACTTTCCCTAATGCTTAATTAGAAACCCCGGGCTTTACTGGCAGGATACGTACAACTGTGCCCACCAAAGGCTTATTTTCCTCGTCGGGTCTTACTTGAGTATTCCTCCTGCAGATGAGGCGGGCCATTAACCTAAATGGATACCAGGGCTCCGGTTTCCATACAGTTGACCTGCGCATGGTTTAGTCGTATCACTATGAGCCCCACGATACAACGAAACCCTCACCAATCGACCTGTGATCCCTCTTTGATCTGCTGGGGCGGATAGAAAACGTGGGCGCACTCGACACGGAGTGGCTTATCCCGCCACAAGAAAAGATATGACAGCGTCAGTGCAGCCATGGAAACCGTGTCGAGCTCGACGAGCGTAATCGCGAAACTTTTCACACCGCGAGCCCCAACCTGTATCACGAACCAGGACAGTTGAACAGCGAGGACCAACTTGCCCAGTGCATCTGACTTGCTTTTGTCTTTGATTTCCTTCGCCGAAATATCCGGGTTAGCAATTTCATCTTTCTCGCAAAGCTCCAAGAATTTGCTCGAATCAAGAGTGCTCAAACGTCCTTCGTCGTCATGGTAAACGAAACCACCCATTTCTGCGAAGTAGCTATGTGTCATGGACCATTCGTACCCCTTTTCTGAAAAACATGGATTTGTCAGATGTAGGATCAACAAACGATCTGCGACGTACGACGAAACTCCTTAACCTTTCTGCGAGCCTCCCACCACTCTTGACTGGCTTTCCCAACAACTATCTCCGGTGCGGTGAAGGTCAGCAGAATGGAGTACAACCTTTTCCCCCAGGATATGTACCATGCTTCTTCGGTCTCAGGAACGGATGGGTGCAGCGCATGCCACACGCAAACCAGCAGTGTTGCTCCACAGTTGCCCAATATACTCCAGATGCTACGAGTTGGTTCGTCTGTCTGCGGGCAGCTAGGGCTTGTAGTATTGGTGGAGGCTCCCCAAACAACGGGAATAAAACAGAGAAGGATGGAAAACAGATAAGTCATAGTGGAATGGGGTCACCGAGTTGCTATCGATTGTAAGACCAATAGGTGAGCGCCGCATTCGCTCCTTATCTACATAACCTAACACGCGAAATGCGCTCTTTCCAATCGCCGATCTGTTCACAATGTTGTACTTACACAGCAGCCGCATGTCCTCCTCAGCGCTTCGATAAGCTGGGGACTTCAGCTTCCACCGGGGTCCTTCCACAAACGCAGTCATGATCCGATACGGATCTGGACAGGAAACAGCAATATTTTCGTGGTAGAACTTCGGGACGGTGAATTACGAGATGGAGTACGATAACTTCTTGCAGGTCTTTCCTACTATAATGACAACGTGCTGGTCGTGCTGAACAGCCGTAGTAACTACAGGGTCTATCAATCTTCTGCACAAACATGATATATATCTGGTTCCGTTGCAATGCACAAGTTTTACTTCATTTGTATTACCTAGCCTGCCGCTCTACCCTCCTAGGCTCCGCCTTGCGGTCCGCATATGCTCGCAATTAAAATTCAGGGCGGGCACCTTCTACAGACGCTGATGGGCCCGTGCCTCTTCCAAGCCATTGGCCCTTGCAAATAAATTTTCCGCCGCCGAATATTATGTCAAATCACAGTCATTCTTAGGTCATTTTTAGCTTACCGGTCTGTACCCCTGGGAGCTCACTCACGACATTAGGCTAATCGTGGCCTGAAGATGCGCTCCACACGCCACAGGAGAACTGATTAATGGAAACGTCAAGCCCTGCAAGCTGATCGTAAACTGGCGCCGCACTGTCGAAGAATCGAACACAGCATAGGGACCCCAGCACGTCCTGTAGCCAACGTCAATTATCTCTAAACATTATCCATACTTGCGTAATTCACAAGTCTAGTAGTAAGCCGAAGGCAATTTCACATATATATTTTGATGATACATTTTCGCATTCTCGTTCTCACAGCTCCCTGCACTTGCCCAGTCATTGTCTCAGATCGGGGCTCAAACGCCAACGCCTGTTTATCCGAACAGAAGGGCTGAACACGTCATTTGGGCGGGGCGCGTCTGCGCGTCTGCGCGTTCGCCGCGGTCACTCTATCTGCGCTTCGAGGAATAGAGTCAGATTCGCAGACATCATTGACTCGAATTTCATATCATAAGACCCGAGCTAATTGCGCTCACTGATTTCATATCGTTCTCCATCAGCGATTCCGATTCCAAACATCACTGCGCACCGCGAGAACTTGGATGGCCTCCCGACAATTAGAGTCGTTGTTGATGGCAGACCCCGCCGTTCTCTCGGTATTGATGCAGCCTGGCGCGCAGGCATAAACTGTGGAGGAGGGCTCTGAGGTGAGATGGTCTCTGCCAGGATTGTTGAAGGAGTATCATAATAGTTCAGTTTCTCAAGATTTGCCATGCCCTGGTCCCTATGATTACATGACCCCGTGTTTCGTTCATCCTATTGGCATCCTCATTGAGATCTAGTCCCTGTGGCTCTCAGCTTCACATTGAAAAAATGGACACATCAGCTGTTCATATTTTCAACAAGAAAATCATTTGTCTATATTCTGTACATCGCCACTAGGTTGACGGCTACAAGGAGATGATATTATCTAGTTCTCGTGCGCGCAGAGAGACAGAATAGGAAGTTTATAGTGGCTGACAATTTATGATGCAATACGAGTGTCGGGTAGGCGGAGGTGAAGTACGTTAGAGTTCGTCAAGACTCAACATATGTTCGACCAAGCGAACAGGGGGAGGAAGCGCTCAAGGGGGCCCGGAAGGATGTCGTGGTATAGATAGGTAGCAAAAAAGAACCATACTAGTGGTGTCGAAAGTGGAATGCTTGGTTGTTGAGAACAAGGGTGAATCAACAAGCTGCGTCAGACCGTCGCCGCCGAGTGGCTTGCATGATCCAATAGTCACATTAACTAGAGTGTGCGGATTGATGTCATTCAGAATTTGCCAGTCAATTTGCCCAGATGAAGATACCGTGCTGTTAGCAGCAAGCACACTGACAGTACCAGAATTCCGCCTAATCCGCCTTGAGAATGTATCCAGGTACGCAAGGCAATCGGGGCACCCACCAGCAAAATACCCCACGGCCTCGAAGCCGCCTGTTGCAGAATTAATAGCTCCGGATATCGGTGGTCCAGCCAACGCCCCCAAAGCAGCGAAACTGAAAAATAACCCTGTGCGTCGGCCGACATCGCCTGTGGCACCCATTGCCATAACAGGCGCAGGGATAAGAGAGACATAGGTCCCGCACGAAAATCTGTCGGAGCCTAATCGGCGTTTGAGACTGGAAGCAGTAGCATGATTTACGCACCCATATATTACAGAAACCACAACAAGAGTACCTTTATTTTTCGCAAACGGCCACGCAAACGTCATGATGGCCGCGACAGCAGTAAATGGAGCCATGACATTGATTGCGCCTGCTCGTCAAATGAACACCAAGTCATGTCAGTTCTGAAATCAATACTCACCAACTCGGTCCGCGAGAAATCCTGCAGAAAGGCGTCCAAAAGCGGAGCAGCCATTTGCTATGGCGATATAATAGAATGCAAAATTAGCTGGAACGCCCACTTGAATGGCACTAAGAGGTAGATAAGTTAATGCTGTCAAACGTGAGTCAGTTGCGATCTCGTGAAAAAAGAAAAAGAGGACATGTTCTACTGGAGAATGTGGAAGAACAAAATATCCAACCCACCAGTATACAATCCGAGAAATGTAGTTAAGCCTGAGATACAGTAAACAACATAAGCTGGGTTCTTGAGCGCTGCCCAGTTGAACAGGCCACCCTGAGCGTTGGTAGGGGGAAGCCGTCTATCCATCAACTATCATAGACCATCAACATCGGAGTGGTACGACGGAAGGGGAGTGTATTGGGAACTTACAATGTTTGTTACGCCTAGTACCAAGATGAATATAAATCCAAAAATCCGCATTGTCCATTTAAATCTAGAAAGTCTATTAGATGAGTTGTCAAAGAACAGAATCTTATACATACCCAACCTCGGGCAACAAATTCTGCGCTGCGATCGGGAATGCTGTGCCTCCGACTGATGATCCAATAGCACTGAGACCCAGAGCCAAGCCTCTTCGTTTTGAGAACCAGTGAGATACAACCCCTATTGCCGGTGCGAACAATACACCGCTCGATAGCTACTCGAATATGAATATGTAAGTGCAACATCGCAATCGGAATGAACACATATTCACACGTGAAACCAAGAGGTAAACTTACCCCAATGCCTAACCCATGTGCCAAGAAAAACTGCCAGTATTCCTTGCACTCTGCAATGAGAAAGGTACAAACGATGAGGAAACAGCTGGCCACCAAGAACGGTATCTTGAAGTGTCCAATGTCGAATAACCTTCCGATAAAAAGCCCAGGGAAAAATATAAGAGTGTACTATCGGCACCGATACAATGAGGTGGCGTTCACAAGGGATATGGAATGATGTGGGACAAGAATCCAAATCCCGGATAAACCGTATATCAATGTTAGCGACATCCTATTAACCGGTATTCAGGCTTACCTGTACGGAACCAATCCATGCACTAAAAACAAATGTCAGTAACAACGAAGGTGTAGAGAAAAGGGGACTTACATATCGGAAGGGCTATCATCAGGGAGCACCACTGTTTCGTAATATGCTTGAAAGACCTATAAATGTATCAGTCGACCCATCAGATTTATAGCATATTACATTCCTCACCCCCCACGTGTTGATATACCCCAGCCTATTGATTGACAAAAAATCAACTCACATACATTGAAAATCCCTAGACAGAAAAAAAAGTACCCACGTTGCACAACATGCCAGAGCGGACCTGCATGTCCAACCCCATGATCGTTATCAGTGCCGAGCTTCCCACATAGTATATGGGATTACACGCACGCTAGGATAACGCTCCACCCTTTGAGACCCCCATCTGGTGGATCGCCCGCATACTTAGCATACTTTCCCGTAAGCTTCGTCACGCCCTTTTCTGGATCCTGAATGCTGGAAAACTCGGTTGCATCTCGAAGAGTCTGCAATTCCGCGAGTGCGTGACCAGATGAAAATGATTCGGAAGACTTGGCAGGAACATCAGCTCCAACATGGTCGTTTGGCTTTGTCTCGCTGAACCCGTCTTGCTGGAGTTGGATCTGACTTTGACTTGGCAAGACACTCATGGCACGTGACTGAAGAAAAAATAGGAAATCGCGAATTAAAATAGAAGCAAGTGATATGTTAGTGGATACAGTAGATCCGAGTCAAACGAAGAAATTGCACCGGGCAGGGAGACGTACCTATCCAGAAAAAGGCTGGAGGTCAGTGGTTACGCAAAGAACACGACTCGAATGTTTCAACGAAGAAGTCCACTCAAGGAAGTAGGAGAGGGGCGACTGGAAATGGGAATAGGAATAGGAATGGGGGACAAAAGCCTCTTGCGAGAGGTGCGCAGGTTCGGGGCATTCCTTTAGAGCTTTATAGTGATAGTAGCTTCATCCTTGAGCCGCCCGTGGTTGATAGTCCCTCGGGTCCTCGTTTCCGACATGATCACCGGACGCCTAAAGGTTTAGTAATGCTATTAAGAGTACTTGAAAATGTCAGGTTGGTTAGAAAGATGTCCATGTGAAGGTTCGTATACCTTTTCTCCTGATATGTCCCAGTGCCAGCGTACTTGATTGGATGGGTTATGGGCTGCCTGGTCGACCGCTGCTCAATACCAAAAAAGTGGAACGCGCTGTAACGTTCACTCCGATCTGTCTGATTGACGGAACTGAACGAGCAAAGGTATGGAGTCTGCCACCAACTTTGAGTGGACTGGCTTATTGAGTGTGAATGAAAACCAATACGCACGGTTGGTCAGCCATCTACAACCCACACAGCGCAGTTCAAGTCGACATGGTGCGCAACAAAATTTATCCATCGGCTATCACTGGGTAGCTTCATCTGTTGTCCAACCAAGCTTTCCGATATCAATGCTTGGTTGTGGTGCTTGCGAAATTGGCTCTACAATGAAAAGAGTGACCAGAGATGACAATGAGTGGCCGATACATTGTTCAACGTTCAGGCTCAAATGGGGACTATCAAAGCCCACTCGGGTTCAGTCTCCGAAGCTCCGTCCTTGCGGTGTAAACAATTTATGCAGCTGCCGGGCGCCAGGCTCTAGCCTGAGTTTGAAAAACAAGAAATGGATTCCAGGTGTAGTTCAGCTCTAAGGAGAGTCACTGAGCATCAGTGAATCACCGCCTTTTTGAGTTCACTGTTGGTTCACTGTGTCAAGTTTCAAACTAACCTGGTTGCTGACAATTTTATGGTAGAGCTGTGCAACTTTGGATTTTCTGGTGTGTAAACCATTCGCATCATGGTTCAAGCGGAGAATCATTGACTGGAAGGAGTCGGTGGCCAGACAGTGAGTAAGTAGTTAGTCAAATGATGCTAGTGTAAGTTTTTCCTAATAGAACCCACAACGAATCAGAGCATCGTTGACTAATAACTTTGATATCACGGCTCTCGGAGATGCTCAACTGTCACGTACGCCATCCGGCTCTGCGGAGGTCACTACCGCCATCGACGATGGCGTAATTCTGCTAAAGGTGAGCGTCGTCACTGACGAGAGGGGTGGATTGAGGTAAGTGAACGCCATCGCACCAGAATTTGGTTCCCCTAGAATTACGAGCTATTCAGATGAAGGACACAATCGTATGGCGGTCACACGCGAATCAGGCAGTGCAATGCCCTTGTTGCAACAAAACCTCCAACGTCAGCGCGCGCGCGAGAAAGAGCAGATGGACTGCCACCTGCTAATGACAAACCCGGGCGTGCTGTACCTTTTATCCAGTCGGATCGTGTGAACGTGCTCACTGTGCCGAACATTTGAGCACTCGAGACCACCCGGGCGCAGAGACTTGACTCGGTTCCGTTGTTGCACATGGAAACGACTACGCACGGTTACTCAGTGAAATGTCCGGGTGCTCTAAAGCCCCACACCGACACTGTGGACACATCAACATATCCAAGAAGATCTCCCATGGCCCTGGGCCGTCAAAGGGCAGAGTTAGTGAATCAAGCATTGATATCAAGTTCTCGTCATTGGATGTTGATCTACTGTATGTTAGCAGGTAGCAGATCGAGACAATACGATGATCTGAACAAGACCTATCGGGCTTCAACTAGACTTATGGGACTTGCCATGCATGATAGGTACGCTTCAAACTCTCATTGGTTGGCGTACATCCGTCTCGACCGTTGTTGGCGTAGGACACAACGGTTGTCGTCTCGCTCGTCTCTCGTGTCCTCCTCTCGCCCTTGCCTTGACTCTCACTTCCCTGAAACACCATGTACACGCCCGTGAGTGCACGGAGCGTGTCCGACAACGAGCCAGACGGAGATGGTGCCCCATATCGTTGAGAAATGCTGCAGACGCGACGGTCGGCGATGCGTGTCGTACAGACACGTCTACTGAATCTCCCGACGGGCCAAAAGAGGGAAAGAGGACAAAAATGGCGAGGAACAGTTTAAGGAAGTTGAGACAATGATTGAGAGGGCCGAGAAGGTGTCCTGGGACGGCAACAACAGGGAAGTGCAATAATATCTTAATCATTTACTGTGTCGCTGATTACGTAATTAAAATCATAATTTTCGTTGGAGAAAACCAAAATCAAAATCCGTGCGTAGATTGTGCTCGAGGTCCTCGGATGCGCGTCGTCTCTAGCCGCAGATCAAACATACCTTTTCCTCCTTCATAGGCAGTTTCTATGTTCTTCGTCTCCGGTACACCCCTACAGGCAATCCGCAAGACGTTGTCCGTCGCAAACTTGAGCCACGTTAATCCATCTGCGCTTAGGCTTTTCATGTGCAGGAGGAAACACACATACGTCCTCCCGACTTGCAGTTCCCCGCTATCGAGATTATTTTGTAGGATTGGCTTGTAGTTGAGGATACACACATGAAGGTCTGTGGCGGTACGAATCTGCTCCAGTCGACTCTCACCACAGTTGACGTAGACCTTGCTGAACTTGCCCAACGCCTTCTCGCTATCTACCCGCGGCCTTAGTGTTGCCGTATAGGACCAACTTTTCTCTTTCACCTCTGCCGCAAACTCCATTGGAATGAGTGGCACCGACATCAAGCACAACCCGTGCGGTTGTGTCAGCCAAAACTTCTTCATCCCTAATTCTCCCCTCATCATCTCACTGTCCCACTTCGGATAACACGCCGGCGAGTACGGTAACGCTGGGTGAATCTTTGACGCCTGTCCTGCCCATGCAAAGACGTCCCATAATGGGTATTTCCCCATAATTGCCTCGAGCAGTCTCGGAAAAGCTTTGTCGCCTTCGCCATACAAAACGGGAATGTTGACGTCAAAGAGCCCAAAGAGACAGTAGGCAGCGTCTTCGGTGCGTGTGGTTTTCCGCGTTGACGCCCAGGACATGATTTCCCAGATACCATGTCCATTGACCCCCTGACTATTGTCAGCCACAACAACATCCCGGGGGATCCCGGTGACGCGCGACAGGATGGACATGAGATCTATGTCGATTTTGTCGTTGGTGAGGGTTGTTAACGGATGCCATGCTTTGTCATAAAACCTGATTCGTCTGGGCGCTAAGAGTTCCTGCAGTGTCCAGCCTCGTTCAAACCACGGGTCGAGGTTGAAATCCTCCAGGGATAACGAGGCACCAAGGTGGAGAATGCACACGTGTGCATTGGCATACCACTTGAACATAGCGCGGATTGCCTCGCCGAGTTCAACAGTGTTGGTCTTGTCGATGCAACACGTGTCGGACCAGACCAGCTTGTATCCCAGTGAGCGTGCCGTCTTACAGAGCTGCACGAGCTTTGTAAGGCCTGCTGTCTTGTGGTTGCGCTGCTTGCCAAAGGTATGTCTCCCTGAGGATTGGACTAAGGCAGAGATATCTTGATAGCTGGGTTCGCTATCCGTCCAGCGATGGGAAAAGATGGCATATCGAACGACATCATGGATAGTCTCACGGAGAGCCACCTTGCGCCGCCCACTGGTGACGTAGATGCCTGCCTCGGGGTGCGTGTCGACCCTGACGGTACACATCCGGTTCTTGACGTCTTCTTCAGTGATCTGAGCTATGTCTGACGCGAAGAAGTCAAAGACGGTGCTTCGTTCGACGAACGTGAAGTTTGAGGTATCAATGAGGCGCGTCGGTATGTCATTATGAATGAATTCACGGAATGCGTCAGCAATGTGAGCGGGGGGTTGTTTATGGGAAGGGGAAGGGGGATTTGATGTCGGCGACGGGTGTGGAGAGGACAAGGGGGTGTTCACTTGGGGTGGTTCTACGGTTGAGGTCTTGGATTGGAACCAAGGGAACGAGAGGGTATTTGTTCGCCGGGACATACTGTCCTGGGCGGACAAATGAGCGTTCCAGCTTAACTTTATAGGTTGAATTATTGTAATGACATCGCTGTGTCAGTACGTGAGGCTGTTGAAACTTTAAAGGGTCATTATGCCATACGGCTCATGGCAATCACATTAATATTACATGCCACAGGTACCGAGGTTGAAGGTACCGTTGAAGGCGGAGTGACTGAGTGCTTTCGGTTCCGTCGGCCCGCGCCGCAATAGCTATCGCAGTGCACTGATCACTCTCAGCGACTTCAATTCTCTACGTGATCTGACTGGGTCTCTGCGATGAAAAGGACGTCGGTGGATTGGAGACAAGTACTTACTCCTCTAGCGCTCGCGAACAGCCCTTTGGCGGCTTGGAAGCAGGCCCATCCGTATTCACCGCACAATCCACAGGCTGTCCGATCGTCCACCAGGGTTTGCCTCGAAGCGTTACACCAGCATCCTCATTCCAAAGAACGGCTGGTTGGTAGCACACACCCTGATCGCATCGCATGATTCCCTCCCCATTGGCAAGGAAGCGCTCTACAGGAAAGCCATTCTTCTCACCGGTCGGGATATGGTAGAGACCGACAACAATACGACCTGCACGATGCAGACATGCAAGGTGTCGCCTTCTCGTCGTCGGAGATTCGTTTGGCCCGCATGCTCTGATGTCTTCTTCCACTGCCCTAGGCACTTGGCGCTTATCCTACTGCTGAGCATGCGGATGCAGCGCGATGAACCACATCGCCATCGTCCTCCGCTCCTGCGCCATGTATATCCCCGTGCCTGCATCCTTCCACTCTATCTCTACTACTTAGTGGCTGGTTCGTCTCTCTCGCCTTTTTCACCGACACGTGTAAACCAGACTTGTTCTACTCAACTTGAAGAAGGAGATCAGCGATGACGTTCAGTGTCCTTCTGGGGAGCACTCGAGACTGTCACAAAGACTGGACTCGGCTCCATTGCGCATGAATAAATATCTGCACAAGTCAGCTAAACGGGCAACACCATGGGCGCAGCGGCACACCAGTGAATCTGATTCCAGAGCTCGGAAGATCTACTGTCCGAGTCAACTTTCTTATCTGGTAAGGTAACTACTAAAATTTGATAAGAATCGGCCAACCAAGATTAAGCATTGCGTTCACCGTCGTTAGGCACAACTACGCGCGAATACGTGCTATATAACGATCTGTGTGCTTGCTGAGATGAGAACGAGGGGACATATGGTGGGCCCGGGGTCGTGTGTCCAAACAGAGGCGGGTACCGGCCCGCCGTAAATTACCAATTACATAATCAATACATAACCATACGAAAATTTTGATGACTACAAAGAGCTAGAACGACTGTCTTCCTACTTTAGGGTCTGCCTACGGGAGACTAGCCCGGAGCGTGGATTGTGCTTGAGGCCCTCGTATGTACGTTGTCTTCAGCTGCAGATCAAACACACATTCCTCCCCTTCACAAATGCTGTCCACGCTCATCCTCTCCGGCGCACCCGTGCAATCAATCCGCAAGACGTTGTCCGTTGCAAACTTGAGCCACGTCGGTCCATCTGCGCTCGGCCTTCTCATGTGCAGGAGGAAACATAAATATGTCCTCCGGACCTTCAGCTCTCCTATGTTCCGGTTTTGTAGGCTTGGCTTGTAGTTGAGGATACACACATGAAGATCTGTGGCGGCACGAATCTGCTCCAGTCGATTCCCACCACAGTCGACGTAGACCTTGCCGAACTTGCCCAACGCCCCCTTCCGATCCATCCGTGGCCTCAGCGTCGCCGTATAGGACCCATTTCTCTCTTCCACCTCTTCTGCCAACTCCATTGGAATGAGTGGCACCGACGTCAAGCGCAACCCGTGCGGCGTGAACAAAAATTTCTTCATTCCCACTTCTCCACTCGCCATCTCCCTGTCCCACTTCGGATAGCACTCCGGCGAATAAGGCAGCGTCGAGTGGGTCTTGGACGCCTGTCCTGCCCACGCAAAGACGTCCCATGATGGATATTTCCCCACAATTGCCTCGAGCAGTCTCGGAAAGGCTTTGTCGCCTTCACCATATACAATATGGATGCTGACGTCGAAGAGGCCAACGAGACAATAAGCAGCGTCTTCGGTGCGTGTGGTTTTCCGCGTTGACGCCCAGGACATGATTTCCCAGATGCCATGTCCCTTGACCCCCTGACTGTTGTCAGCTACAACAACGTCCCAAGGGATCCCGGTGACGCGCGACAGGGTGGACATGAGATTTATGTGGTTTTTGTCGTTGGTGAGGGTTGTTAACGGATGCCATGCATTATCATAAAACTTGATTCGTCTGGGCGCTAAGAGCTCTTGTAGTGTCCAACCTCGCCTGAACCACGGGTCGAGGTTGAAATCCTCCAGGGATAACGAGGCACCGAGATAGACAATGCAAACATGGGCATGGGCATACCACTTGAACATAGCGTGGATTGCCTCGCTGAGCTCAACGGTGTTGGTCTTGTCGATGCAACACGTGTCGGACCAGACCAGCTTGTATCCTAGTGAGCATGCCGTGTTACAGAGCTGCACGAGCTTTGTAAGGCCTGCTGTCTTGTGGTTGCGCTGCTTGCCAGGGGTAAGTCTCCGGGAGGAATCCAAGGCAAAGACCTCTTGATAGCTAGGTTCGCTATCTGTCCAACAATGGGAAAAGATGGCATATTGCACGACATCGTGGATGATCTCACGGAGAGCCGCCTTGCGCCGCCCACTGGTGACGTAGATGCCTGCCTCTGGGTGCGTGTCGACCCTGACGGTACACATCCGGTTCTTGACGTCTTCTTCAGTGATCTGAGCTATCTCTGACGCGAAGAAGTCAAAGACGGTGTCGCGCTCGACAAACGTGCGCTTGGAGGTATCAATAAGGCGCGCAGGCATGTCGTTCTGAATGAATTCATGGAATGCCTCGACAATATCAGTGGGCGGCTGTTTATGAGAAGGGGTAAGAGGATTTGATTTCGGCGAAGGAGTGTCAGGTTCTCTAGGAACCATGGCAATGCAGATGACATGATAGATGCTAGAACAGAGGGAAAAACTGAGTGATCGGAGGGAGGGTATGTACCTGGAATAGAGGGTCACAATGCTGGCGGGGAAAACGAGAAACAGGAAGCGAAACGCTGCATATAGTACTATAGATGGTGTACAGAACGGAAGGGAAAGTTGAGAAGGGAAAGGGGCGTTCACTGGTTCTGCTGTCGATGGTGGTGACTCGGATGTCTTGGGTGGAACTAATGAGAGGGTGAAGTTTGGGAGCGGGGGCATTGCGGGGGCATGATGTCCTTTGAGCGTCTCAGTGGAACTGTAGTTATACTAGGCTGGGATCATAATGACGTTGCTGACGCCGTCAGACATAGCCTACCACAGCTCATGGTAATCACACTGCATGCCACAGGTACCGAGGTTGCGGAGTGGCAGCGGACCAAGCACTTTACGGTTCCGCTAGTTATCGTAGTATTGCACTACTTCAATGCTCTACGTGATCGGACTGGGTCTCTGCGACGAAAAGGACATCACCGTCCGCGGATTAGAGGCAAGTACATCTCTAGCGCTCGCAAACAGCCCCTGGGCAGCTTGGCCAATCCGTATTCATCGTCCGACCCACAGGCTGTCCGCTCGGCCACCAGGGTCTACCTCGAAGCGTACACCAGCATCCTCATGGTCCCAAAAGAACGCTTGGTTGGTCGCTCCACACTCTCTCATCGCATTGCATGATTCCCTCCCCGAAGGAAGCGTTTTACGGCAAAGCTATCCTTCTCGCTGATCGGGACATGGTAGAGACCGACAGTGACGCGATCCTGCACGATGCAGACAAGCAAGACATCGCCTTTCTCGTCGTCGGAGATCCCTTTGGGTAAGCTCCGATGTCTTCTCCTATGCCAGCGCTTGGCGCTGGGCCTGCTGAACATGCGGACACAGCGCGACAACCCATGTTGACATCATCCTCCGCGCTCGCGCCAAACGCGTCCCTGTGCGTATCATTCACAACGCATCCATCATGAACGCCGTTGGCGCCTGCGGCCTCCAGCTCTACTCCTTTGGCCAGTCCGTCTCCCTTGTCTTCTTCACTGAGACATGGAAACCCGACTCGTTCTACGATCGCATCAAAGAGAACAGCGATCTCGGGCTGCACACCCTCGTCTTGCTTGACATCAAAGTCAAGGAGCAGAGTGAAGAGAACCTGGCAAGGTTCGTCATCCTGTCTCTTTCTCTCCACCCCAGGCAACAATACGGATAATAGATGGTGGATCTTTGCTGATCATTACGACGATCATTAGGGGGAGAAAGATTTACGAGCCTCCACGGTACATGTCAATCCCGCAGGCGGTCTCACAGCTCCTCGAGATCGAGTCGCTCCGTACGCAAAATGTATTATCCGCAGACACTACCCTCGCCATCGCACTCTCCCGAGTCGGTGGCGACGACGGTGATCAACGCATCATCTGCGGGACTCTGGAGGAGCTTTCCCAGCAACCCTCCGAGGCCTTCGGAGAGCCTTTGCATAGCCTTGTCATCGTAGGAAAGCGACTTCACCACATAGAGGTTGACTATGCACAGGAATACGCGGTGAATAAGGAGACGTGGAGGCGGGTTGCTAGTCAGGTGTACGGGTGTGTGCTGGAAAATTAAAGTTCGACTACTTATTTTCTATTCTGCTGAGTTGCGAAGGTCATACGATCTAGCGACCCTCACTCCCAAGGTGTATACATGAGATCCGACCAACTCGGAATCATTCACTCTAATGTTAAAAAGTTCATGGAGTCGCACGACCAGGCCATCTGAAGATCATTTTCATCACAACTCTTGCCGCTTCTAAGGACTGATCACTCACCTTGGGAACAGGGTACATTCCCTGACAGTGTACCTGTTCGCCAACCAAGCGAGAATTCGCTGATAAGAGAAGGCCATGAGCAAACGAAGATTTATCGGATTCGCAAAATATTCTCCCACCTCTACGCCGAGACCATATCCACCATGCTGGCAAGTTCCGTATTTCCGTTGGTCGGTGAACCAATAGTACGGCGTGGGATCGATCCCTTCCTTGGCGTATGCCGCCAGCAGTTCCTGGATATCCGCTATCCTCATCGATCCACCTAGATTCCCATGCAGCTTGGCATCCTCCAAAACACATTACCACGATCAAACTTACCGACGATCTCGCCCACTCCGGGCATCAATAAATCACAGCTCTCAGTAAACACGGGCCCCATCTCGCCCTCCTTCCTCGGCATCCTTTGCATATAAAATGCCTTGAGCTCCGCGGGGAAACCATACAGGAAGATTGGAGTGCCGATGACGTCTGTCATTTGCCGCTCTGCGGCTTCGGCAATATCGTCGCCTAGCGCGTGAGGCACCATCACGGGTTTACCTTCCGCATCCTTGATAGTATTGCCGTCAGCATCCTCGTCCTCGTGCTGGATATTGTGTTCGTTGAGCCATGCGATTGCTTCCGAGTATGACATTCGTTTGAATGGTCTTGTGGGTGCCGTGAAGTTGGGATTAAGGGACTTGATCAGTGCGGTAGAAGCTGGATCGGCGAGAAGTTTATCAATGGCTTCGCAGATCTATGCGAGAGAACATGTAAGTGATCGATCCCATGCAACAAAATGACTCGGAACTTACGATGGCTTCGATATGCGTCATTAAGTCATCAAAGGTTATGAACGCCAATTCTGCCTCCATATGCGTATACTCGCTAAGGTGACGACGGGTATGACTATTCAAGCACTCTCAAGGTCCCACTCGAAATAGTGCTTTGACAAGTACTTGCCTGTTTTCGGCACGGAAACTCTCTTGAACACAGAAAACGTCTCCAAGCGAAGGAAGACAGGTCTCGAGATATAATTGGGAACTTTGAGTAAGGAAAGCAGGTTGCCCATAGTAATCGAGCTTAAACAGCGTCGCTCCACCTTCCACCTGAGTCTGCACAAGACACGGGGGTGTTACTTCCAGGCAGTGGTGTTCAGCATAGGTGGCCCGGAACGCAGACAAGAGGGCAGCACGTAGCCGGAGGACGTTGGAAGCCGTTTCACCACGCAACACGAGATGTCGCAGATCGGCGAGAATGGAGGGATCGGATTTCTACAAGATCGTCAGTGGTGAAAATACAATCTTATATCAAATATGGTACCTCGTTGAGTCTATTAGTGAAGGCTTCTTCTGCACCGGGGGCTGCGCCAAGAACTCTCCAATAATCCACGATAAGTTCGTGTCCACCGGGGGCCTTCTGACCCTCGGGAACTACCTTGAGCGCTCCGGTCAGCTCTACCGACGCTTCAAGTTGCAGTGTGAGTGCATCATAGGTTTTGTTCTAGGAACCGTCAGATGTGTCGTCTCTGGTTCAGACATGTGCGCACAGTTTGACCAGTGAGTACGGCTTGCAGATAGCCTGTGCCGTCCCTCAGGACAACAAACATGATCTCCTGCTGATCGCGAAGGCGGTGCACCCATCCAGACACACGCACCCTCTGACCCTGCAGACGCTCGAGGTTCGCGATCTTGGACTACACACGAGATCATCAGAAATCACCCCGGTGACGACAATGGCAACCAGGACCAAAACGACTCGGAACCCACCTTGGTAGGCGTCGGAAGTGAAGGATCCTCGACGAGCGCCACTTTGCGGCTCTCCTCCAACCGCTTTTCACGTCGTTCTTGTCGCTCTCGTGCCTCCTTCTCCTCTGCTTCAGCTTTCAATCGCTTCTTCTCCAGTCCTTGGGCGTCCTTTTTGGCCTTTTTGGTCGCAGATTGTGTAGGTGCATCGTATTCTGCATCTGAACTCTTCCGAATTTGAAAGATAGTGGTATCGACCTCGGTGGCGGGGGTGGAAAAGATGGCATAGGCGAGAGTCTGATATGGGTGATCGATGGTGCCATTGCCAGACGCATCGGCGCCGGCTGCTTGGTCGATATATTTCTTAGACATTCCAGAGAAATGTCTGGTCGGGTACTAAGCTCTAGAGAGAAGAGATTGAATGCGTTGGTGGGTCTCTTGTATCTAACACTGGCAACTCCGAGTGACTCGAGGCGTATTCCCGATTTGGCCCATCAAAACCACCCGCGCTTATCGAATCGGCAATTCCCGGGCTAATCCAAAGCTAAGGAGACTAATACTGGCCATGCAATTACTTTCCGGTTTCGTTTGTCGATCAAAAAACACGTAGATGCATGAAAACTATACCATCCTGCCCTACAATCGGCGTGGATAGTAGCTGTGATGTATGTTGCCCAGAACTCAATTCCTATGCTTTCTGCGCCGCATCTACTGTATCGGCGCGACGTTTCAATCTCTGAACCCGACTTTGTCCTGTCTGGTTCAGAGAAGTCAACTGGGCTATGCTTTAATGTCATCAATGTTGATAGCGTCTGCGACGTAGTAGAAGCGCCTGGGTCAGCAGTTGCGAGACGCATATGCAATTACGTAGGTCAAGTCGGATCGACCTAGTACGACCCCGTGTTCGTCACAAGCAAGTAGAGCCTTCATTTCTTCAGCAACGCTATATCATAATTAGTTGTATCCCACGTCGGAATGTGTCACAGGATCACTCAACACAGGTTGTCCTGTGCTGTGCTATAAGCACGATCTCGAACGAGACATCCGGAATATACTATTCTCATCGTCGTAAATCACCACAGATAAATGTAAACTAAAGACTAGCGCAAGAACCATGAACCTTCTCCGGGGCTATCATCGAACGAACTGAGTGACTCTGGGACCACTTCAAAGATCATATGCCCATCGGTCATGTCATTGTCCGGCCGAGCCGAGTCAGCACCTGCCAGAACCCACTGGCCCTAAATAAGTCAGGAGCAGACGACTGAGCGATGCCACCAAGCAAATGTCAAATTTATACTCACCATGTAAGCAAAGTCCCCCAATCTTATTGCTCGCAATTTATAACCCGGTCGAAGCATCATAGATCGAGCTTCCTCCTTTGTAAAGGTCACCTTTCTGCCCTTTCCATAGGCAAGCGGATAATCCAAGGTTAGTGAACAATGTTCAGCCTCGTCCGAATCTTCTGCAAGGTCGGCGCTAAATCCAGAAGCCAAAGGTCCGACCACACCATCCTCGATCCATATGACATTCAGGCCAAGTGCTCGTAGGGAACAGCCACTACTTATAGCCTTAGCGATGGAATCCTACGAGTGACTTCAATAAAGGTCTGCATGTACTTCACGATAGAAGGCAAGAAAATTTACCACGTCAGGGCTGGCCACAGTACAGCGTATGGTCTCCAAGGCAGTGCATTTGAGACACAGCTGCGACAAAGAATCGAGGTTCAACAATGTAACGCCGACAATAAACTCCACTAGGGACTGTCCCTGCTTCGATGTCAAGAAGATAATGAATGGCCATGGAATGGCTACTTGGCCGTACACAGAGAATGAGTTGAGCTTAAATGACTTAAGCGTCCCCGCATGTGGCAGGAGCGATCGTATCCATGTCCACAGCCTGTCTGGACCCAGAATATCGATTGACCCAGTCTGAACAGTGAGCTGTTCCAAGGCTGGGAGAGGCGTGGAAGGCACACGATAATTTCCGGACCCCATGTATTCCGTATCAAGGGAGATGAGGTTCGGCAGGGATCCCATGATTGCGGGAATAGCGGCGCTTGGAGCCCCCTTTAGTTTAAGTCGGCGGACTAGCGGGAGCTTAGAAAAGACTGAAATCAGGATTGTGGGGGGAACACCAGCGCATCTCTGTTAATGTGACAATGAGTCCGGATTCCCTTGAGATATGTCGGGAAATCATACCCCAAGATCTAAATTAGTTAAGGTAGAACTGAGCCTGTCCGCCCAGCCTTGCAGCACTCGTGGGGGACCGGAATTTAGTGACCACACAGAGAGCCGACGAATGCCTTTGGTTTTGTTCAACAACGCCCAGGCCTCATCTCCGACATCATGGTTGGTGCGGATGACGAGTTCCTCCAGTGGAAGGGTAATCAAGATTCGGAGTATTGGCAAGAAATTGAGTGATGGGGTATCTGTATCATCTATGTACCTTGCACATGTAAGATTCGTACACAGCCTCAGTGCCGCCGTGATGTTCTCGATGATTCGCGGATCCACGCGGCGAAGATGCTGAACAGTCCCTGAAAAAGTAGTTGGTCGTCGTTGGAACAAGATATAACTTGCGGAAGAGTACCTGTTTCGGTAACCTTGCGAACATACTGAGCCAACTCTGGTCGTCGGAGTAACGTGTTACAAGGATGAAGGAGAACCTATTGGGACAAGATCAGATCTCAAAGGAGGGAAAGATATAAACAGTTGCATACCTTTTCCACAGTTATTCGAGAGTCAAGAATTCTATACAGCAGTGGGATGGAAACACGGTTGAACGTCGAACTAACGAGAGAGGTGTTTACTAGGTCACGTCGATCGAGGTAGTCAAGTAGCGGATGCAAAAGATCTAGAGGTAGGTTGCTGACGTTCATCCTCAGGCTGAGCCGAACCAGCAATCACGATGAACAAAAAGGTGGTCTTTTAGCGCCGAGGCACACGGACTTCATGATCGCACAGCATAAGAGGACTGCCCACCAGCAAGTAGCCAGCCTTGCTAACAAACCAAGCAGGCACAAAACCCACAGAATGTAGTAATGTACCTCGCACCAAACCCGTTTCAAATTTCAAAGTACGGCGGCACGAATAGCGCTGCCGGCAAAATTGGCAAAGTCTGAATCGCCAGTTTTGCCACGCCAGTTGCCAGTAGAAGAGTCTGCCAACCACCGCCGCTGCACGAACGGAGCCGCAGGCTGAGTCTTCGGGCTGCCTCGCTGTTCTTGTCCACAGCGATCGTCATCGCTCGTTTCAGCGCACCGCCCACCACGCCCTTCCTCCACTCCGAGTCCCCATTCCAGCTCCTTGCAGCTCGCTCTCCTGCCAGTGGGGCCCGGAGCGCGATCTCGATTATCGCGCTCCGGATTGCCGGGTACACGCGTGGAGCCTGTAGTCATGCCATACCCAGAGTACTCAGACTCCAATCCCGGGCCGGAGAACACTTCCATCCATGTTCTTTCAGCTCATCCCAACGCATGGAGCAACGCCCAAGGACTCGGAGAGGGGTTCAACTGTACTGAGTCTGACATTTTATCTAAGCAGCGCCCGCCATACATACTAGTCAACCGGGCCCTCGGGGATCAGATTTGCAGTGTCATGATCTTGCCACTCGGCCCCAATTCTAGAATTTCTATATCGGTTGCGCCCTTCGCCCGTGATCCTTTTCTTCATGTACTTAGTAACAAGATAGTGCCACATCAAGCACTAGCAGTATATATGACTGAAAGAATCCCAACCCTGCCCTCCTGCAGTCTGGCTCACACCCCCGCTGTCTTTTCTCTTGTGTATACCATGTCCTCCGATTCTGACTTGACTAGTCTTGTACAAAGCCAAGAGTGGTCTGATGTTTTACCTGGTGAGCTTACTCACATATCCAATGACAGACTAATCCCACAAATGTCCCAACAGTGGCCGTAATTACTGTTGTCGGGTACGACTATAGTGAGCGCTACTTTATGCATGCTATCTCCTTCATGGTGTGATCTAATCATTAAAATTCTGTCCACTGGAATTCTAGTCCTTACGTTTTCAAGAGAGGTATATCATATTACCTCCATCCCATCTAACGGTTGAGCGTTGACGAGTTACAAAGGTAGACAACGTCTGGGTAAGGAGGTCGCTATCACACAGTATACAAATTGTATTCCTAACAGCGCAATAGCGCAAACCATGGACCCGAGTTTCTACTCTATTCCTTATAGTGCGTTGCGGAGCTCGTATTAACACTTTCAGAGCCCTCACCGAATCTGTTGTTTCGCAGGTCCGTTATCTTGGTCTCCTATGGGCTATGTATGTCCCTGGCTGTCACTTCAAATTTATTCGAAACCTTGCTAATTCGGAGTCTATTACTATCAAGCCTTCTTACTATCAGTGTGTTTCAAGTTCCTGGATATTTCATGATTGAGTGGGTTGACCAAATAACACTCACAGTTGGTACCGTCCTGTTACCTGGTCCTGATTTGGTCAGCTTTTCGACGAGTACATCTAATCTCCAATGACCGTGTTCAAATAGGGGTAGGCATCTCATTACGCGTTGCAGCGTGACTGAGCAGTGAAATAGATGTAAGTCACTTTCTTACAGTTATCAGTTTCCGGATGGGACATAGATTTAATTTTTTAGGTACGGTTCTGTTTGTGGTTGGAGACTGGGCATACGTGATATTCCTTGCTGCCGCTGATCGTGGGTCATCATTTTCACATGATTAACTTTATGCTCAACTGTGTCATAGTTGTGATGATTCTGCGCGTTTATGCACTATGGACTGGGAGTCACAACAAAGTGATCCTGGGGATCCTCTTATTCATTTATATACCACAAATCCTCGTCTCATTTGTTTGGGAAATCATATATTATTCGCCTGGTAAGACACTTAATGGTACGTTTGGAGGCCCTCAATCGAACCAGTAACATGTCGAGCATTTCTCTTTTCCCTAGTCTCTGTTGGCCATGTCCTCAACTTCAAGTTTTGCCAGTACGCATCCACTTTATCAACCCCCTCAGTGACATGGAGAGCTCTCCCTCGATTCGTCCTTGGAGTTGCTATGCTGATCCTCGCTGTCATCCCAACATTGAAGTATTCGATCGATATGTATAGGATGACGAAGACCTGGCGAAGCAACCGGTCCATAAAGTTGCTGGTTAGAGAGGGGGCTGTTTATTTCGTCGTGTGTGTCTGTCTCACCCTGTGCCATCCTTCTCCCCCACCGCGCCTTCTCCTTTGTGTTCGGCACAAATCTTATTAACGCTGCTAACCACCGCCTCCTCTTCCTGAACCAGGAACCTGCTGTTCAACATCGTCATTGTTGTGACAGTCAATAACAACTTCAAGTTCTGGACCTTCCTCAACTGTTTTAGTTACGCAGTTTCATGCGCTATCATGCCACGATTCATCATTAGTATCCGGGCACTCTATGATCATGACCAACAGAATAGACACCAAGGGCTCGACACTGGATTTGGCGTGAAGTCGAAAAATGTTGACCATCACAATACGGGTGTTCGTGACGTTGCCTTTATGGATACAACGAGGAGCTTGGAGGCGGAAGGTGGTACGGAAGGCTCGAAGGAGATACCTCTCAAAGCAGTCGGGATGTATGGGATGAAAATGGACGTGTAATGATTGCAAAAGCATCATTTCGAAACCTAGTGCTACTAAATATTAGTGTGGGCTCAATATTAATGTAGAATATGATTAAGTCTCTAAATGCAGAACAGGCGCCAAGGCACACGGACTTCATCACACAACAAAAGAGTACTGCCCAAGTAGCTGGGTCCTCAGACTAAGCATAATGTATCTCGCACCAAACCTGTTTAGATTTCAAAGACCAGCGGTACGAACGGAGTGTGACAAAGTGTGACAGTCACACAAGGTCTTCAGGTCCAAGCCACGTCTCACAGCGCACCACCCACCACGCCCTGCCTCCACTCCCCATTCCGGTTCCTTGCAGCTCGCTCTCCTGGGGTCTGGCGCGCGATCTCGATTGCCGGGTGCACGTGTCGAGGTAGTTCCCACCGTCACGCCATATCCGGAGTGCTCGGGCTCCAATCCCGGGTCGGAGAACGCTTCCATCCATGTTCTTTCAGCTCATCCCAGCGCATGGAGCGACGTCCAAGGAGAGGGGATCAACTGTTCTGAGTCTGAAATTTTATCCAAACAGCGCTCGCCATACATAGTCACCCTCGGGGATCAGATTGGCAGTGTCATCCTTAAAGTTGCCACTCAGCCCTAATTCCAGAATTTCCATATCGGTTATGCCTTTCGCCCGTGATCCCTTTCCTCATGTACTTAGTAATAAGATGGTGCCACATCAAGCAGTGCATATAACTGAAAGAATCCTAACCTGCTCTCCTGCAGTTAAGCTCACACCCCCGTCTTTTCTCTTGTGTATACCATGTCCTCCGACTCCGATTTGGCTAGTCTTGTACAAAGCCAAGAGATTTTTGTTGTTATACCTGGTGAGCTTACTCGCAAATCCGATAAGAGACTGATCCCACAAATGCCCCAACAGTGGTCGCAATTACCGTTGTCGGGTACGACTATAGTGAGCGCTACTTTATGCATGCTACCTCCTTCATGGTGTGATCTAATCATTAAAATTCTGTCCACTGGAATTCTAGTCCTTACGTTTTCAAGAGAGGTATATTATTTTACCTATTTCATCTCATCTAACGGCTGAGTGCTGATGAGTTACAAAGGTAGACAACGTCTGGGTAAGGAGAGGACGGTTATCAACTAGTATACAAACTATATTCCTAACAGCGCAATAGTGCAAACCATGGACCCGAGTTTCTACTCTATTTCTTATAGTACGTTTCGGAGCTCGTATAAACACTTTCAGAGCCCTCACCGAATCTGTTGTTTCGCAGGTCCGTTATCTTGGTCTCCTATGGGCTATGTATGTCCCTGGCTGTCACTTCAAATACTTATTCCATGTCTTGCTAATTCAGAGTCTACTACTATCAAGCCTTCTCACTATTAGTGAGCTTCATGTTCCTGGATATTTCATAATTGAGTGGGTTGACTAAACACCCACAGTTGGTACTGCCCTGTTACCTGGCCCTGATTTGGTTAGATTTTCGACGAGCACAGCTAATCTTCAATGACCGTGTTCAAATAGGCGTAGGTACCTCATTGCGTGTCGTAGCGTGGCTTAACAGTCAAACAGATGTAAGTCACTTTCTTACAGTTATCAGTTTCCGGATGGAACATGGATTTAATTTTTCAGGTACGGTTCTGTTTGTGGTTGGAGACTGGGCATATGTGATATTCCTTGCTGCCGCTGATCGTGGGTCATCATTTTCGCTTGATTAACTTTGTGCTCAATTGTGTCATAGTTGTGATGATTCTGCGCGTTTATGCACTATGGGCTCGGAGTCACAGTATCCTGGGGATCCTCTTGTTCATTTATATACCACAGATCCTCATCTCATTTCTTTGGGAGATCATATATTATTGGCCTGGTAAGACACTTAATGGTACGTTTGGAGGCCCTCAATTGAACCAGTAACATGTCGAGCATTTCCCTCTTTTCCCTAGTCTCTGTTGGCCATGTCCTCAACTTCAAGTCTTGCCACTACGCATCCACTTTAGCAACCCCCTCAGCGACATGGAGAGCCCTTCCTCGATTCGTTCTTGGAGCTGCTATGCTGATCCTTGCTGTCATTCCAACATTGAAGTATTCGATCGATATGTATAGAATGACAAAGACCTGGCGGAGCAACCGGTCCATAAAGTTGCTGGTTAGAGAGGGGGCTGTTTATTTCGTCGTGTGTGTCTGTCTCACCCTATCTCCCCCACCATGCCCTCTCTTCTGTCCTAGGCACAAATCTCATTAGCACTGCTAACCATCCGCTTCCTCTTCCTGAACCAGGAACCTGCTGTTCAACATCGTCATTGCTATGACAGCCAACAACAACTTCTGGATCTTCCTCAACTGTTTTAGTTACGCACTTTCATCCGCTATCATGCCACGATTCATCATCAATATCCGGGAACTCTACGACAGTGACCAGCAGAATAGATACCAAGGACTCGACACAGGATTCGGCATGTAGTCGCAAAATGTTGACCATCGGAATACGGATGTTTGTGATGTCACCTTTAGGGACACTACGGGGAACTTGGGGACGGAAGGTGGTACGGAAGGCTCGAAGGAAATACCTCTCAAAGCGGTCGGGATGTATGGGATGAGGATGGATGTGTAAAGATTGCAAAAGCATCATTTCGAAACCCGGTGGATCGACAACGCTAAAGGTTTAGTAGGCTTGATGGAGAATAAGAATAAGTATTTAAACGCTTGTCCTTCGGCCAAAACCCTGAGGATGTCCATGTACTATAAACAGTATAGTATCACTTTGATCTCGCGACGAACTTGAAGGACTGCGTATTGATCGAAACAGGTGATGTTAGTCAGTGACACCGGGCCGGCCCGATTGCTCCCGCTGACTTGTTGTGGCGGTGTTTGGTTCGGTCTTTCACTGGCAAGTTCCCTCAGCCATCATTGTACTGCGAGAGGGTGACTCATCCAATTTCTAGCGTGAGTAGGCACTAGCCATGATAACGATTGGTTTGGATAATGCCACCGCCAGTTCAAATTCATGTGTGGCCCTAGCAGCTCAGTCCGTGTGGCAACTCTGTTCCGACCTGCCACGTTGAAACGCACCGAGTTCCATAACGCCCTTTCTGATAAGATGCTCGATCTTCAAGGGGTCTCTATGGAACGGAACGGCTTGACTGGTCGATCATGATGAGATATGTACTACGACAGCTAGTAGGCCACATGATGATACCGGGTTCTATAGCATCGATGTGATGGAAAGTTCTTCCTTCAGTAGTGCTAACAGAGCAGGTGACTTGAACTAGTGCTACACCGAGTTTGGCTGCGCCGCAGCCTGTCAGAGGTCTGGCTGCTGCGGGCATAAGAGACCGTACTGCGGCACATGTGCTTGTTATGATGGGGCGCCCATGAATCGACTTTTATATCTACAGATATCTTCCCTGACCCTCGGCACAAACTTTTCCTCCTCTCCCCCACAGATGGATCCGTTCAAAGTTGGAACGCTTCCAGATTCTCCCGTAGGCCTTGAGAAAGGCCACTTGGAGGCTCAGCCTTTGTACCCAGAAGCATGTCAAGTTCAGCCTGCGCGAACCAGTGGTATTCGATCGCTCGTGAAGCGTCACTGGATTGTCATGGGTACCGTGGCGCTAACCTGGCTTGTCTTCTCATACGGGATGCGTGCTTTCCATGGACAATATTTTCACGAATCATGGGTATGTATCCAATTCGGTGTCTGATTTTCTCCACAGCTGTACATACCTGACGTCTTCGCAGCGTTGGACAGGCAACGAAGCGGGCGGATTGCCACCGCCGCCGGATGGAGAGGATGATCGTCTTGAGTGCGTGGGTAAGACCAATTGGACCACTCACTACGACCCGCCGACGTGGACGGACGAATATCCCTACGGGGACGAGACCATTTTCTCCCTCCCGCTCGATTCAGACGCACTCTATCTTATCTCTCGGGGTCTGTTCCAGCATGGTCTAGTCAACATCGAACAATCCACGGAAGTCGTCGATACGGTAGACATTCGCGTCCGAGTCGCTTATCATGATATCCATCTACTTGAGCTTGCTACTGTCTGCCCGCTCGAGGGGGCAGACAGTGAGTATGGCGTCGGGATTTTTGTATGTTGATATCACTTACTTCTATCAACCTTTTATCAATCGATATCTCTAGACTCCTAAATGGGGACGTTATCCATTCAGCCGGCCTCACCACAAGCCTAGGGATCAACTCGAATTCGACGTAACTATCACTCTGCCCACAGGAAGCGAGGGTCCCCTGCTTCTGAAGAAACTCGAGACCAGATTGTCAGATTACACTCAAAGCGTAGCGGACCTACAAGAATCAGTCTTATTTGACGAGATCTCTCTCGGGTCTCTCAATGGTCGGCTGGCTGTTCAGGTGAGGGCCTACGACGAACATTACCATTGCCTCTCCTCTGACGTTTGCAAATAGTCTGCCACTTTTGGGGCCGGCCAATTCTCGTTGATGAACGGCGAGATCGAGGGACAATTCAATGCCCGATCCTCCCTTGACTTGCACACGCTCAATGGTCACATCGCGCCGACAGTGAACCTAGTGCACCGCGAAAGCACAGAATTCCCTAATCTCACAATACATACCACGAACGGGTAGGCACACCGTTCTGCATTCTCCATAGTACAAGGACTGAGCGCTTGGTTGTAGACGAATCGATGCCGAGGTCACCCTCACCTCGGAAACATTGACCGGTGGCGAGTTCGGGGTCAATGCAGAGTCGACCCATGGGGAAATTGGATTAAAGTTTGCCCAAACTCCTGTTGATTCTATCTTGCGGTGCCACGCCGAAACGACTGTAGGCAAGATAGAGGTCGAGCTCGACAGTGCCTTTGAGGGCAGTTATTCCCTTCGAAGTTTCTTGGGATCGAGGCACATATCGCAAAGCGAAGTGGAGGACCCTGCAGGAAGAGGGCGTCATCGTATCGTCACGCAGAACGCGGCGGGTGGACAGGTAGAAGGAGTGGTTAAGTGGGCAGAGGGGGATGGCAGTGTATCTGAAAGCGAGGGATACGTCATCTTAAAGGCACTTACTGCGTCTGTCAGTCTTGTCATTTGATAGACTTTTTGTGTATTTTTATCGGTCGTCATGCGCTGTAGGTATGTAGGTATGTAGCAAAATCTACCATATGCTTTGGTCTTAGATATATTTGCACTGCCACCGGCACAAGGAGCGCTTGCGCGTGCTCTCCTGGTTACATACCCAACGAGCAGAACACTGCAGACGACGCCCTCATCCGACCACAATGGTAACACACGCTCGCAAAGGCCTATATTCGCTCCTCATGCACATCCACAGCTTCCACTATCACTACTCACCGCAGCCCAGAACAAGCCGATGGTAAGCCCCTCTGTCTGACCACGCCGATCGCGAACGAAATCCAGTTGACGTTCGTCCCAAGCTTGTAGAACTCAAAAACGGAGAGACGTTCAACGGCCATCTCGTCAACTGCGATAACTTCATGAACATCACTCTTCGCGAGGTGTATCAAACGAGCACCGACGGCGATCGATTTTGGAAGCTGAAGGAGTGCTATATTCGAGGCAGTACGGTGAGTCTATGCTCTGCTTTTCGTCACTGTTGGATCATCGATCTCATCGTGATCACTCCTTCAATGACGGACATGGACGTATGGCATCTGCGTGGTATATTGGCGCCTGCGCCTGGGTTTTATTCATCCTTCTCTTCTTTTTAGATAAAATATCTGCGCGTACCAGATACCCTCCTGGACGCGGTCAAGGAAGAGCAGGCACGGGCACGAGAAGCCGGGCGGAGTGCACGGGGCGCAGGTCCCGGTCCCAGAGGTACGCCATCACGCAGACGCGCCCGCTTTTCCCCTTTCACGTTCCTCGCTTCGCTTGTTTTCTGACCACGTTTCTCAATGGTGTTTCTTCTTCTTTTTCCATCACCCTATTTTCCCCGACCCTAACGTTACGGTCCTCACCGCACTACCCACGTTCGCGCGACACAGGCGGACGCGGCGTACCGGCAAGAGGTGGGTCGTTTGGTCCTTGATCACTTTCACGTCCGCTCACACGTTCTCCCTTTCTCAGGGCGTGGAAATACCCGAGGCACAGGTCCGCGTGGAGCCCGGGGTAGAGGCAGGGGGTGATCTGAACATCGCTGCGCAATGCAGTCCGTCGCATAGACTGTCTTTTTTTACGATATCCCTTTTCGTCACATCGCATCATATCGCATCGCATGCCATTTGTGCCTGCTCGCGCCCAGTACGCGATCAGTGAGTGGCGCATCCGCAATGATATATACTCATTCGTGCTTGCGCAGGCCTTAGTCATTGGTCCGTTTAGAGCCATGCTGCATGTTTGATTTCCTGTTTCGAAGAATAAGTGCGTGGAAGCCGACGAAAATAGAGTGCGTTGGGGTCGACGACGAATGCGGTTTCCTGCATCATGCGCTCGATCGAGTCTAGTCCGCTACGCGACCGGCGGATTCAACGTTCAGGTCTCCGTAAGACGTCGTCGACCTGGTTGCCTGGCCCTCGAACGCGATCGTAGATCGGATTGCTCTGCCCTTGGAAACTCATCGTCCGAGAACGACGGGTGCTGTTCACCTGTGTGATCCACAGGGGGCAAAGTACTTCCTACTTGCGACCGCCCTGGCGTTTCGACGACTCCCACGGCAGATAAAATTGTCAGTGAGTTGGCTAAGTGATATCTTGGAACGCCAGGATCGAATGGGAAAAGCGCATACCTGATCGTATGCTGGGGTTTCGTATGGTGGTTCCGGGCGCGGCGTCAAGAAACAGAAGCGTGAAGGGCACTAGATGACGTGATGATATTCATGCAGATATTTACTGAGTACATTAAGATAATGGAATACCCCCTGAAGGTACTGCTTTCAATGCCATACGGTCCCAATCTGCAGCTATTAAACGTAGGTCAATATTATGATGCCTAGGACAAGAAGGAAGACCTACTGTTCCGGAAAACATTGTTTCCCCACCAATTAAGATTGACACCACCGTTCGGGAACTGCAGAGTGGGATCAGCGAATTATTCCGACGCCATTCCTAGCTATACTCACCGACAGTGTAAAGAAAATCACGATGGCTGATAGAACGGTACCTAAAACATCCGGTCATCAGGATATGACGATAGCAGTAGATAAAACGAGCTTACCGCTATCTAAAGCGGCGCTAGTAACGTAATTGAATTTGCTCCACCATGCAAAATTCCGCTTGCGCACAAGGTACTGGAATACAAACCCGGTCGCAAACCACGCGGAATAATTGATACCAGCAGCAGGTGGTATATATGACACGCCGCTGATAACCACCGGAGTGCTTACGAACTTGAGGAATGAATTCGGGTACCGTCGCTGCCAGAGCCAGAAGGGGAAAGGTAGAAGGGCACCCACGATGATCGCATATAGTTCAGGTTGATATAGCGAACCAGGACCAAACTGACGTTTGGGTCCGATGAGACCCCTTGAAACAAGCAAAATAAGCAAATAGCTCAGAGAACATCAACTACACACACCAAACCGCCGATGCCGTGAAATACACTTGGTTATGTGGGCAAGTAAGGTCGCTTGATTGATTGGCAGAGCATATGTCCTTGACATTGTGAAACATCCATTGCTTCACCCCAACTTGAACGAGCGAAGCAAGCAGTGTCCCGACACTTTGCACTACAACATGGTTTGAGATTCAATGGGCCCTCCAGAAACCACAAAACGACATACCCCAGAATGTCGACCGTGGAGGTACTTTGATATAATGGCCCAGCTTCAAGTCCTGAACGAACGAAGTCGCCTCAGACAGTGTCTGCACCGCATAAGCTTTGAAGATCTACAAGGATCGTCAATAAAGGCAAGAGAAATGAAGCACAAGATCCTCTATGCACCATGTTCGCAATAGGGTTGCCAGGCAGAAGCACACCCGGGATGATCTGACCTAGTAGATTCAACGAAATCTGGAGAATGTCGTTAGTTCTAGTCACATCGAGGACACGCAACCTTTACCCCTTGGCCCGTCATTGCGTAGATAAAACCCGAAGGCAACACGTATATTATCGGCAAGATGGCAGCCAATAATAATGCCCAGACAGGCACAGAGGTGTGCCATACCTGGCGCAACAGAATGAGGGACTGAGGAACTGAGGAATTGCACTTCTACTTACCTCGACGACAACCACCATCAAGAAAAAAAAGCCCACGAAAAACAACACATACCACCAATCTGGTACCTCGGGGTAGTTGCGCATCAGTTTTGCGTGGATATCGTCCGGTTCCACGCGGATCTTCTTCATCCCATTTATCACGCTACGGCCATGATACAAGACGGTGTGGACTAGCACATTAATCGCGAGTGCAAACGCAAGGAGGTAGGTCATGGCGTAAGTTGCCGGCAGGTATAACGGGGAATATTCGTTGTAGGCGGTGACGTTCAAACGATTGGAGCTGTCCAATACGCGAGAAACGTTGTAGTAATTCCCGAAGCGATCATATGGGAAATCGTCATTGATGGGGAAGTATGCCAGGTTCCAAGTCTGTAAAATAAATGTGAGCATAGAATCTTTGATGAAAAGAATAAGCCAATACGTTTGTGTAATACATCAACGGCGTGATGATCCAGAAAAAGAGTACGAAACCAACAAATATATGCGCTTCGGCCCACCACGGATACATCAGTGGACTGCCGATCCATGCAATTTGAGACCAGTCAAACGTGAGGATGCTCATCCCTAAGCCAGAACTGACGCCGAACAACTGATTGACGGGGACGTTGTTTGGGAAAATCCAACATAGCCACGAGAAAACTGAAAGAGCTTGGAAGAGGTAGCCTGATCGAGGATAAGTGTCTTTCTTCTTACGATCAATAAACTAGGACTCGCCAGGTATGAAGAAAAAGAAGAAAGCGCCTGTTAAGACCAAAAGGAAATATCTATAGCGGCTAATACCTCCGGGCGCGTCGTCGTCTTCCGCATGCAGAGTGTTTAGGAGTGTGCATGTCACCAGATTTTGGGGCCAAACCATACCAGCAGGCCACACAAGGAATCGTCTGCACATACCGGCAAGACCGAAACCTGTGAGCTGCGTGGCAATGACAAGGAGCACACTGAACCAATAGTCGACTGGAATGTGGTAGAACAACTGGGTCACAACGATGGCATTGATAGCATATGGCGGACCAATCGCCACGTTTGCCATAATGTAGACGAGAACGTGCTCTTTAATATTCCAAGGGCCAGGGTTAAGAGAAAATTCGAGACCGCCAAGCCATCGAGGAAGCCGATAAGTCGTGATTGGGAGGACGAAGGCGAAGAATTTTCCAATCGGATAACTTATGATCAGAAGCGCAAGAGGGGAAACACTCGGGGCCGGTTGTCGGAAGTTGAAGAAGACGTTCAATGATCTGCGAAAACTGAGAAAGGGCTAAAATAGATGGTAGATGGACTAACCCTGCGATCATGCAGAGTACGAGACCTATAACCCACATACGTAGAGTCATGACTGGCATCTCTGGGTCATCGATATTTGAGACAGATGCGCGGACCTCTGGGAAGGGGCTGTCCTCTTCGTCGTTGACAGCATCGAAGTCAAACTCCATCCTAGACATGATGGTGAGTGGAGGAGAAAAGCAGTAGCGAGGGAACACACTTGATCGAACCGTCTCTACTGTCTTCCTCCAGCATGCTCGGGGTGAGCTCGAGAGTCGCGGTATCATCAGCTATAGTCGAAGATAAATTCCGCTTTCGTCGGGATGTGTGAGGGTCGATTTCGAGGGTCTTCTCCGGGGGACTAGAGAGAAGGTCGACGTGGATTTCCCGTGAACTAATTGCGCTGGTTCTGGAAGGGCGCGTTTCTGCTGTTGCAGCGCGGGCGGTGCTGAGTCTTCGCATGCGATACGGGTCGCTGCTGGCATGCTGGGATATGGTTGAAGGGGGGCTCTCTACAGGTAGATTGGATATAGGCGAAGAGAAAAGACCGGAAGGCCCAGCTATGTCAGCGGGAAAACGTGCATAAGGATCGAAGGTCGGGGAAGGATATGTAACGGCGGGTGATTCTTGAGGTAGGGCATGGGCGAAAAGATGGGGGTATGTGGGTGAAGTGCTAACAAGTCCCTGAGAGTGGGGCTTGTCCGCGTTTCTTTGTTGATCTGCAGTCGAGGGTGGGAGAAAAGCAAAGAGGTCCTCTGCGTCGCTTTCGTCTTCCTCTTCTTCCTCGAAATATGCATTCTCGGGAGGATAGTTTGGGGGTTCCAACGCGCCACGGGACGTGAGCTGACGACGGCCGGAGGAGGTGACGGGGCGAGAAGCACCAGCCGAAGAAGTGGGTCTGCGCGACATCGTTCGGGAGAGCGTTTAGGCGGGCGGGCGCGGGGGAGAGGGCGGGCGTGGTGTCGTTGTGGGCGTCGTCGGGGACGGCGCGGGGAACGCCTTTGAGTCGGGGGGGGGGAGGGAAGGGAGGGGCGGAGGAGGATCGAGGGAGGGAGGGAGAAAGGCTGGTGCGGTGGGAGGAGTTGAGAGCGCACTGGTAAGGATCTGCGGTCGACCAATCAAATCGCTCAGGCACAGTTCCTTGGATTTTTTTTCCTCGCTTTTTTTAAGAGATTCCTTTTCGGGGTTAACTCCAATGATATTTCTTTTTTCCTGTTCGAGGTGGTCGGACGTAGCATCAGCCCTGTAACCTGAAACACAGAGAGAGGCACGCAAGGTCCGTTGAAGCTGTGTGCCTGGAGAAAGAAAGGAGGCAGACTGCACAGTGATATCATTGCTTGCTTCTTTTCATTATTATCGCTTCCTTGCACCTCAGTGCCTCTTTCTCGCTGCCTTACTCATTCCACTGTGCTCTGCAGGGGCGCTGGTTCGCGGGGATCACTCCCATCGCACCATTTTCTCGTGTCGTCTAAAATAGCCCTCCTGCGACCTACCGCAAGCATTGACACTGCTCATAATACATTATAGACAATCCTGCAACCGGCCGTCACTTCAGCCAGCAGCACGCCCTTGTTCCTAATTACACCTACCTACCTGAGCATACCGTACTACGCCGAATCGTCATCTGAGTTGGGTCAACCCCCGTGGGTCTGCGATCCTGTTGTTGCCTGACCCTGATGGCCATAATCTGTGCTTTCAAACTCCCCACCGCGTCAATCCAACTCCCAAGTTGCTCAAATCTTTCATACTCGACATTCCCATTTTCCGCAACTTCGCCGCAAGTGCCGCAATTATCCACTGCACCTTCCCTCGATCGAAAAGTACCGAGGGAAAATTAATTTCACGTGCTCTCAAATTTCCAGAAACGCAGCTTTTTTAGATCAGTACATCCACCAACCACTCCTTAATGAGACTGATCAACGCGAGTCTACAGTTCACTCTACTCTTACTACATCTCACACTTTGCGCAGTGCCTCATCCACAGCAGTACGTCCAATAGCGCAATGGACGGCGGATATGCACAGCCACAACTGAGGTGCTTGCTCTTATCTCGGTCATCGCCTCTCGGAAGGCGGTACATGGGCGTTTCACTCTCTGGACAGTTCTTCCCGCGAGCGTTTTCAATTCTTCCCTGTGGCTGCTGTCCACTCAAGGAACACGTACCTAATGCTCGCGTTGAAATCAATAGACCCTCGTACTACTGAGGATAAACAAAATACTTACCAGCCTGGAGGCCGTGTAGCCGTACGGCATACCTTGGTCTAATCTTGCCGGCCCGAGAGTCAACAAATTCGCGACTCGCCGGGATAATTGCCGTTCATTTTCGTGCACCGTGTCAGGGGTGAACCCCTGACGGCGGCCATGCTGCATTCACGCAAGCCTCATCAAACGCGTGTTTGTGGAAGATCAGCAGGCAGCAGCGAGCCATTATACCAAATCTTTCACGCGTTTTGCTTGTCTGCTCGATGACCTTACACCAACAAGGATTCGCCTAGCGCTTGCAGGCTACGACGCCCATACCCGCAGCTCCCTGGTAGTCCCGCGGCTGCTCATCTTCGCAAGTTCACGAAATCACGCAATTTGCATCACTGTTTCCGGTGGTCGGGGCAATTCGGAGGTATGGTTGCATGGCCGACTTGCAACTCATAGAACGGCCAGGTGAAAGATGCATTGCACACAGCCAGTAGACCGAGGCACCAGGAACAGGAGGCCACCTCATCAGGTTCACTATTCCAGTTCTGTCAGGCTTTGGCAGATATTGACGTGCAGACGGAACGAAAAGTCAGGTTAGTTGAGATCACACGTCAAATTATCAACCTTGGCCGTTGTAAATACTAGCCAGACACGGGCAACAGATTATCCAAACACCACTGATATTTTCATCCTTAAGCACTCGTTCTCTCGCAGAAACCATTATGTGTATCATAGATATCGATCGCACATTCATCACACGAGGCGAGGAGTGTTATTAGTATCTCCACGGACACCTTCCCGCTGTAATTGCTCGGAGATATCAATACCGACGATCGCGTATCTGGGCATGCAATGTACCCTGTAAGGCTGACTGCAAACTCTGTATAGTAATCTTGGTATGGCAACAAGTGAACAATTACAATCCGATTGAATAAATAAACTACCCGTCGGAGTTGACTCAGTGAGGTTTGAACCACCGCTGCTCCCGGGGCCAGGCCACGAGCTTAGGTTTATCGAAAGGACCAGCGATGATATCCACACGCTCCCGTCTTGCGATAAGTTCACATCCGTTTGCATGCTTCCCCCTGGAGACAACCAACTCAGCCATACTGGTACACTGAATGGATTTAGAAAGGCCTCCTCAATCCAAACGCCACCGTAGCAGCCGAGAATCAGCACTACGGGTCCAGTGTGAAATAGGCAAAGGTGAACGTTAGCTTTTCTACAACAAAGTTTCGAACTCAACCATTACGGTGGCGAATACATGCATATCAAACGTGCCGACGGCCAGCGGGTTGATGTGACCAGTACTAGATCAAGAAGCACTGTCAAATGTGATCCTCCCAAAGACGGCAGATAATTGAACCTTTCAGCCCGAGGGCCTGGCCTGGCCAGCGGTCTACGTGAGGTAAACTAGCCATCAGTGGACCCTCGCCGAGCCGTCTGGCTAATCAAGTCAACTTCAATGACACTGCGTGAACCACGGAGAAGCGCCAACTACTCTGCCACTTCGAGCGGATCCACCGACATCGCGGGAAAAACGACAGTGGTCCTTGGTAGACGTCGAAATATGCAATCATTTCTGTCGTTAAATACACCCTTTTGTGGAACGTCGTATGGCCTCTGTTCCCAAAAGAAGTTACTCGAGGATACCCTAAAAAAGAACATGTGGTAGGAAGTAGTGCATCCTGCCCTCGCGCACCGTCAACTGTTGACCTAGCCTCGAAGATGCTCGAAAATGCTTTCGTATGGATGTACGCCCTGCAGCGCTCTCTATGCTAAGTGTGCTTATTTATGTCTTGACGGCCAAGGTCTTAAGACCTTGTGGACGATCCTACTAGCAGGTGGAGAAGAAAATAAGATAAAAAGTAAACAAGCCTCGTGAGTGCGTCTTTAGTTGGATCATGATGCTTGCCGTCAGTCATTTTAGAATTGCAATCATCCGTTGGGACTTACCTGAAGCGAGAAACTCGGACTATAACAAATGACGAGTGAATCAGCAAGTACTGGAGGGTAAAACCGAACTAGTAGGTCCGCCAAATTGGATAGATTGCGCTTGACCACGCGGGTTCTCACAAATACTAGTCTTGTTGTGCTCACCGTTGACAGATTGTGACACCTCCAGGACGCTGACCAACTGCGCCGTACTAAGTATCTATCACGTCGGAGATCGAGATGAGCGACATGGGGATATTATACCGTTCCACATGACAGCTCGTAGGTTCTGGATGGTGGCAAACGATACTAGGGGAATTTCTTGTCATTGCTTGAGTCGGCTAAACTCAGGTACAGATGTGGAATGCGGGATTATGACTGATTGCGTTGAAGATCCATTCGCTGTTTCCTGTGCACCTAGCCCGCCATCCCTGCAGTGTGTACCACGTGGTAAGCAACTGCTGACCTATCTTTTTCAGACGTTGAGTAATTGTTTATGACATGGTGGAGACACCCGGTATAGATGGGTTGTTGATCTGAACCGGACACTACTGTTTAGCACCGGATCCCGGACCGGATATCTTGAAGCTTGCCAGGTGCGCTCTCAAATGTTCACGGGTAGAAGATAAATAAATACATGAAAATGAAATAAATTGAGGCTTGGGAATCACTATGAGAACGGTGCAACGACAGCTCTCGGCAGAACCATTTGATGGCTTGGACAAGTCGAAGACGCAGGCAATTGCGACATGACGTGTGGGTGCCTCAGTCTCGAACGGATCACACACATTCAATCGTTTACTCAGGCTGGCTGTATGGAGACGTTTATGAGGCCATATTTCTTGGTTTTACACCGTCCGGTTCCTCCGAACAACGCATCCCGTGATGGTCGCGCAACGCAGATGCGACCAAACGCCGCGCATATTACCTCTCATGCCGCTCGACCAGGAAATATCTCCATTCCCCCCTTTTCAGAACGTAATGAAACGAGGTGGCGCCAAGTCTGCACGTCACTGTTCAGAAGGCGGTCAAACAACCCCACCCACCCCTCTAGTCCCGTACCCGATTCCTGATTTGACTCGACTCCGGTGACTGAGGTACTTACCTGAACAATATAACACAGTTCTCCAAGCCCGATAATGCGTTTCGTTCGCGAAAGTGTTTAGCCTCAGACGCGGTAGTACACTGGGGGATTGGAAGACAACATTTGCCAACAGTCTGGCCGTTCCGGTCAATTCCGCGGTCATGCGGCATTCTAAATCTGAGTTCGGCATAGTGGCAAATAAACTCGCCCAAATCCGAGGCCGACGTTCTCCGCTCGCTATACGACCGTCTTGGCGCATTTCGCACTCGGCAGAACTTACATGTTCATCCAGGTCCAATCGTGACTGCCGCTCGCCACGGCAACACCCCACTTTCGACGAGCACCGGATCGATGTTCGCCTCAACCGATCATGTTTGCTTCATAGATGGTCTGATAACGGCAGTATCATTCCATCGCTGATAAAATGCTTTAGATAAACGATATAGCCGAGCGAGACCCGGTAATGATACGGTTTATCCGACGCCATGTTTGCAACTCCGGGGCTGATAGCTTCATCGATATCGTGGCACGCCCAACATAACAAAGTTTCGCCCCATCCATTAATAACGCCACTCCAAAGTTGCATTTCAGATAGCAACCAAGCTTCACTACCATCACAAGGTCATATATTTCGAGTCTCCTGGTAACTTGACTACGCGTAGTTCGACAATTAAACTTTGTTGATCCGAGCTTCGACCACACGTCCGAGGCACATACATCGCTTATCAATTTAGACCTGATGAATGGATCAGAGACCCGGATGATCATGAGCATCACAGTCATACAAAAAGACGTCTACATAGAGAGAATGATACAGTGAGTGGTATACTAGGAAGGAAGACAAAAACAGCCACGAGTTCCGGTGTTTCGACGTCGGAATAATGGAATGATAAAAAGATTAAAGGAGAATAAACGTAATGAAGATGGAGATACGTGTGAGAATAAGTGAAGAGAGAAACGCATGGTCAGAACTCTAACCGCGAGTTCAAACTCTCGATTTTGAGCGGGAACGGCTGAGGGCGTTTCCCAGCCGTTTGAGCGTCCCACTAGACTTAGATGACGAGGATTTTGACGAATCAGAAAGGACGGATGGCGAATCTAAGGAGGACTTTCTGGTCTCCTCGCTTCGCCTGTGTGATGGTACTGGGAAGTAATGTACAGATTCGCCTGGGTTGTTGGAGACTCGAAGCAGACGAGTCTCGATGTCAGCGAGTACAGACTGATGATAACTCGTCTGTGGCTTAGGGGCTTTTGGCTTCTTGAGATGCTCAGGCAATGGCGGGACAGGAGGAAGCTAAGCCGAAAGATAAGCATACAAGCCATATGAATCAGCGGTGCTAGTCTACGGACCTGCTTTTGCCCAGACCTGTTCCATCTGACGGATATATTCTCGTCCCAGTCATGATAAGGATCTTCATCACTCATTGCAGTTCTATCATACATTGCGGTGCGTTTCCGTATGCGCGGCTGCAGGGGCTGCAATATAGGCACGGGCACGGTGTCATGTGTAGCTTCGGAGTAACATAGCTCCGAGAAGGATTCGGCGGGCGATAGAAGCGTCATTTGATCGAGGCAATCCAAGCATGATGGATCGAACTCGACATTTTTTAGAGACCGACGAAGGACCTTGAGAGAGACAGTGCACGTTTCTGAACGATCGTCCTCCTCCGGGCACGGGGGCAACTCGTAGTCCCGCGGCCGGAACGTCGGTCGTATGGGCGTCGGAAGCAGCTTCCAGCCTTGCGAGTCAGAAGAAGAGTATGCACGGCGCCTCGCCATACTGGATGATGAAGTTTGCTGGGAGACCGTTAGTTCGTGAGAAGACGAATAGTGAGCGACGCACAGCAGTGAGGAAAGTGTCATCAGCACTTGGGGATATTGGGGTACTCAGGGGTACATGGGTCCTGGCATACTTGTCACGAGGGGTGCACTTGTCGACGAGGAGTCTCGGAGGACTGAGCATTGCGTTGGAATGTATGGAGACGTGTCAAGAAAATTCATTGTTATCCCCACTGCGCCTTTATGAGAATGACCAAAGTGCGGCGCTCATACGGCACTAAATGTGACTTTCCCAAAGCAATCGTGACGCACCTCAAACGTAAATCGTCCAAAACAGGTCCCCGTAAAGCTGTGTTCAGTTAATCTATTGATCAGTAGCTCTCGTCCAGCACAATTGGGACGACCCAGACTCATTTCGCTTCAAATCGACTGTCATACCAACGGCTTGCCACCAAGAAGAATCATACATAGGGCGTCATGGTGGGTATAGATGGATATAGAAGGATCTCGAGTAAGCATGTACTTCCCGTCGAGTGTTATGAAAAGGGATGCCCGGCACCTTGGCAACGACGAAGTCACTCCACATTCCAAACCACCTCCATAACGCCCTCTATCGGAGCCTACGAAAGCTCCGCCCTGCTTTTACGGCGCAGTTTGCGTGCAAAGTCCCTCGCTCGATCTACAAGACCCAACTGGCCTACAGTAGCTGCACGTGGCCGCGATGTGCTTGCAGCATATGCCATCGACATTTGCAAGCTGGGAGAAATGCCGGACGACTCTGTGGTAGTTTCGACGGACACATCGATGACCATGTTCGTATCACCGGGAACGTAATCGAGTGGTGACTGTGCGCGTGTTAGGCGCCGTGGCAGTAGTGCGCCCACAGTCTTCGGAAGAGAATGACAGCCATTTATCCTTTCAACCCGGATCTCGTGCGGTTCCTCGAAATGTCGTGTTCCCTCCGACACCAAAGAATCGACACTTCTTGGCTACAAGTCTCCGCTCTGCATTGCATCGAATATTGTGGAGATAATGATGGCTTACGTTGGCAAGAGCATGATAAAACGTTGACTTGGATGCTGCGGCACTCAGACATGAAGGTGCCAGACTTCGTGGTCCGTCCTCCCCTCGCTCGTCCTGCTGGTAGAGTGAGAAGCGCGAAAAAAAACCCAGAACATGATCGTCACCTTGCCAAATTGACTTACCGAGACCCCTCTTCTTTTATGCTGCTTCCCTACTTGTGCCGGGGGCTCCACGATGTCCTTCAGAGGCAGCTCTGGTCCGTCGAGTGCTCGGCGCTCGCTTGCCTCCTCTACTCTTCTGAATTTCTAAACACCAAATTGGTACGTTAAAGAGCAATATTTGGGTCGCACGCACCTCCTCGAGTAAGTCAAGCGAGTTTGCCATGGTGGACTTCTATGGTGGAACAGTTGTGTGCAGAATTGCGTCTAGCTCAGTGGTGTCCCCTTCTTTCGCCCACACGGCGCACGCAGCGTGCGAGCGATACGGTACAGGTTCAATTATGTCGGCCTGCGAGCAATGTGTCTAGCGTTTCAGATAGAGAAAGAACACAAGGAGAATCCACTTTTCAGTTACACAAAGCTGAAACTTGCATTTGATTTCATATCGCTGAATATGCCTCGAGCCTGAGCGCGTGGATGAAGGTTGCTATGACACGTGGACAGTAACTGCACTGCCACACATCGTGTTTCATATCGTCTGCCAGGATGGTTGACGTTGAGAGAGACGAACAATTCTACATGACTCTGGTGACTATCCAGGCAAGCAGATATGCTCTTAGTAACGATATTTCTGGTTTAAAACAAAGACACAGGTAGAGAATTGTCTCTTCAGGATCCCCCGACAATCGTTGGAATCTCAGTCTAAGATCTTCCGAGATATGTTTTCCCTCCCCGTATCCGACGACATGGAGGGGTCAAGCGACAAAAATCCTATTCGCTTGGATGGGATCAAGAAGGATGAGTTCAAGCGCTTCATCGAGGTACTTTTAGGGTAAGCTGATGATCACTGTTAATGGACTCTGAGCACGTACAGCAATCCCCGCTCCCCCATCAGGGACTACGAGGAGACAGAAAGAAAATGTTCAATCTTTGATCTGTGGTTTCCCGTCGTGAAATTATCATCGATGTGGGAATTTAGCGGAATCCATAAATATGCCCTCAACAAGATGCCATACACAGAAACCTTCAAGGATCCGGCGGAGAAGGTTGCGCTTGCTGTTCAATACGATATCCAACACTGGCTGCTTCCAGGACTAATGGAACTGGCCAAGCGGAAGGAGCCGCTAGGGAGCCGTGATTTCGAATTTCTCGGACTGGAACTAACGTTGAAAGTGGCTGCCATCAGAGAGAGCTTAACGGTCAGCCATGGTACTCTGGCCGCTGGTACACGAAATGCCACGTTGGTGGACTTTACCCAGGTTATTAACCACGTGTTCGGATCTCAGGTCTGTCTAGTCGATTACCCCCCATTGCGCACGACCGCCTAGCATTGACCTTCGCCTTCTTATAGATTGTGCCGCTGGCAAATGATGTCAATCCTAGCAGAGTGAATAGGCGAATACTTTAGACTGGTAAAACATCTTCATGTTGAAACATATGTATTGCACTTTGAATTCAAATGGGGTGAGGCACTGAGGGGTTAGTTCTTAAGCCAGAATAGTTGACGGTTTTACACGATACCACTTACGTTCGCGTCAAGAGGGGGATCAGTTTAATCTAGTAATGAGCGCACACAGCTGGTACACGTATCTGATCACCAGTCGCTAGCGTATCGCTGATCGGCAAACCCTTGTCACGGTTAGGGGTAGGGGGTATTGCTGCTTTGCGGCTCTGCCGCATGCAGGTATTCGCGTGTACTTGTGATATGATAACGAGACCTATTCTGGGTCTATCACATCGATATCCTCCGATACCCTCGATCCCGGGCACGGCCATGGAGAAAAAATTTGAGGAGATGCAGTCAAAGTCATTTCCCAGAGGTGCGGTTGCGAGTCCTCGGATAACTTACGAGTGGCCAAGTTTCCCGCCCTAGTGTCGCTTGACGTAATACGAAAGATACAGTACCTCGTGTTGCGGTGGGTCAAGCTTCAAGAGCCGCCGACGTACGCTCCGCGGGCGGTGTTCTCATCAACGAGCACGTTTACGCAAGGGAGCTGCAGGCTGGTGATGAAGAGAATGATACAAAAGGGGGATCGGAAAGACAATGGGAAACGTGTAGGCAACACGTGTAGCCGCAAAACCAAAAATTGATTGCCAACATTGGAATCAGGCAACATATATCTAGACTTCCTTCGAAAATTTCCCTTACAGCCCAGTTCCACCTTCTCTCCCCCGCCGTCATCCCTCCTCTCCTTCGCAAGAGTCCGTCATGGTCAATCCAGAGTCGCACGGTGTATCTCGCGTCGTCCACCACAAGGATTACTATCTGCGTGGGGGTGATATGACTGTCTTGGTTAGTGTTAACGCTTGTCACTGTCTTCCTCAGTGATCGCTACATCTATCTGTCTTCAGGTCGAAAACCATCTGTACCGGATACATAGCTACTTCTTCGAACGGGAATCCCTCTTTTTCCGCCAAAAGTTCAGCACCGCGAACTCGGGCGACGACTCGGATCGTGGTATGACTGACCATAACCACTACACCCTCGAGGACGTCAAAAGTGAAGATTTCGCACGGTTCCTTTGGGTTTTCTATAATCCGTAAGTGCGCCACATCCCGGTCCTCGGTGTGCTTGCTCACGACGAACAGCAAATACTCGGTCTACGATGCCCCGCTCGAGACCTGGCTGAGTATTCTCGGGCTCGCTAATCGCTGGACGTTTGACAGCGTCAAGGAGTTGGCTGTTCGTGAACTTGAAAAAATCGAGATCGAGCCTGTAGAGAAGATCTCCATCTACCACAACAACACCATCAGTCGTCTCTACCTCATCCCCTCCTATATCGCCGTCTGCAAGAGGGATAAGCATCTGTCTTTCACGGAGGGCATGAAGCTTGGAATGGAGACCGTTCTCCGCGTCGCTGAGGCGCGCGAGCGCTTGCGTCTGCAGGCTGCTGAAAGCGGGTTTCGTTCACCTACCTTTGAGGACTTTGAGGATGAAGAAGTGGAGGTTATGGTACGGGAGATCTTTAATCTCGGCTCTCGTCCTACGTCCCCCCACCCTGCCACATCAACAAGCAACGGCACCAACGGCACGGTGAATGGTTCCATTAAGCTCGGCCCAGCTCCTCTCGGTAGCACTACAAAGGCCAATGGTGCTTCCACATCTCGAGCTAATGGTGGGTCGGCAACTGATCCCAGAAGTTCTTCGGTTGACTCTATGCCTTCCATCGCCGCTGTCGTTACTCAGGCACCGGCGCTGGCGCCAACGCTAGCAACAACACCAGTAACAGCAACAGCGGCAGCGGGAACGCAATCAACGGCACCTCAAAAACCCCCAACACCAACACCCCCGGGAACACAACCTCAGGCAGCGGGGGCGGTGGTTCAACCTCCGCCACCTCCACCCACCTCGGACAAAAAGGAAACCAAAACGGTGCCTCTGGAAACAAATAGTTCACCTTCGTCGTTTTTCTCTAAGTCTGGAGGAGTGGGTGAGCTTTCGTCTTCGGCGAGTCGCTCAGTTGTTGTGTTCTGACAGCGGCTCATTCGATATTTACAGCAGACAGAATCAAAGGCTTGCTCTCCTGATGTTTCGATTACCAAACCTGTTGTATCATCAAGTGAACATAGTAACGATGTGACTGTTGAATCTAAGGATAACGTGAATGATACCGAAAAAGATGAACCGGCCAAAGATGCCGAGAACATGAGTGGTTCTCTGACACCGAAGGGGGGGAGAGGCAAGGTACCCATTATTGTGTCCAGGTCGCTCGGTAGCTGTCTGACTTCTCAATATAATACAGTCCCGAAAAAACGGAGGAAGGGGGAAGGGGACTTGATCTGATCTTGACCTTTCGGGTGGTCGGGGCAAGGGTTCTCGTTCTGCCACAGTACCAAAAAAACACCATTCCTTTCACATTCGTACTAGCCTGGTGTTCTCAGTACGATTCCCCAAAATGCAGCGCTGATTTGCCAGCGATATGACCGCGACCGTGCCTTTTCGAGCCGACATGGTCATGCTGCGATCCGCGGAAGCGAATTCCTCCCCACTTGCCAATTTGCGGTGGAGTTTGGGTGGCATGGCCGTTGCATCCACAGGAAATAACGACTGGTGTGTCCAGGTCTTACACGTACTCCCGTGTGGCGCGTATCACCCCGAATCACGGATCCGATTGCGATAAGATGTCTGTGGGTCCAGAATGCTGTAACCACACAGCAACGTTATTGCAATGCTGAGCTAAGAAGGAAGCTGAATACACGGCGGAGTCTGCCAACGGAAGCAGAGATCATCTTGAGAAAAAACCTAAAGAGACCGGAACTCAACGAAACAAACTGTCATGTTCACGTAGATAAAAAGCGCTCGATCCCTTCAGCTCGTCCTGACAGCTGCCCCGATCTCAGTGGCAAATATGTCTGACAACAGCGTTCGGAGCATCAGACGACACGAAGAATTTTTCCTTCGAGACGGAAATGTATGTTTTCTTGTAGGTGTCCCATATCGCTTATCTGTTGTAGAACTTTGGTGTCGCTCAGCTGAAATACAGGTCGGAGATACTCTGTTCCAACTTCACCGACACTTTTTTGAACGAGAATCGGAATACTTTCGTACATGTTTGAATCCTCCTGCCAACGTGGATGGCTCCCCCACCAACCCCCATATCATCCGCGATGTCACGAGCGACGAGTTTGCTCAGTTTGTATGGGTGTGGTATAATCCGTGAGTATTATCATAGATTTGTACTTTTTCGCCCAGTATTAGCCTTGTTGACTTGACCCACCGAGACGCTACACATTCTCCAAGCAAGAGAAGGAAAAGTGGATCACGGTCTTGCGGCTTGCCTCGAAGTGGGGATTCAACGAAATCCGCCAGCTTGCCATCCGCCAGCTTGAAAAGCTTAAGCTTGCCCCCATCGAGAAGATCTTGCTGTACAAGGAGCATTCGGTCGACAAAAAGCTGATCATTCCATCGTATGCATCCTTCTGCAAAAGGACGGAACACCTCTCGCCCGAAGAAGGGAACTTGCTAGGCATGGACACTGTACTCAAGCTCGCTAGTGTGCGCGAGCAGGCGATCAGAAGTGCGGTGGAACAAGGCTGCAAGACTCCGACGACAGCGAGTGTTGCTGATGATGTCCTGGAAGTGATCGTAGGGGAGTTGTTCGGGATTTTGACCCCCCACCAGGACGACCAGACCGTCGGGGTGGACGGTCAAACCATGAACAACACTGGTACTTCCAGTGGCGACTCTGTGGACACCGAGGTCGTCACCGGCAAGCAACAGGGGGGCCGCGGCAGAGGCATTGGAAAGAGAGGCAAATGATCTTAGTACGTGCATAAGGGTTTGAACCTGCGATGGTTTCCGCTCACGAATGCTTCCAGTAAATTGTTGGCCGGTCTGCGTGATCTTATCTTTTTTTCCATGCTAACAACTGACCAGTTCCGATCCTAGGGCATAACGTCGTAAACAAGAACTTGATCTGCAGACGTTGTTCATTTGGTGATACGACGGACATCCACCAAGTTCCATTTTTTCTTGTCGTTGCCTTTTTTTTTTGTTGCAAATATGGACTCCCCCGCGTCTCGAGTATAACTAGTTGGTGAACGGTTGTAACCGTTGAAAATATTGTGTAGTTTGTGTTCACGAAATAAAGCCTTTGGAGATCGCGTCAAAACGAGTCATTAGACTTTCAATAGAGAAGTTTTGAGTTTCTCAAAGGCTTGAAGCTTGAAACCCACCATGCATGACGACTTTGTAGTATTTCAGAATGGTTCCTAGGGTTCCTAGTTTACCCAGCTTATGGAATCGCCGCTACTAGAGCTCAGAGCGACGAATTGGGTGGTAGTCCAAAGTTACGAGTCGATTTTTCAAATTTTAATAATATCGTCAAACAGGGGCGTGGGAAATTAGTCAAGCGTCCGATGTATGGCCGACGGCCAGCATGTTCCAACGTTTGAGCTTTCAAAATTTCAAGCTTCAGTCTTGAGAAGCTTCATACCATCCCGAATTTTTTTACGACGAGGCCTCAGGTTTCTGCCTGCAGAAAGCTTCATGATAGGTGTCGTATCGATTATTTGATCTTGGTGGCACGCACCTGAATGCGAATTCTTCTCCTAAGATTCACATTGTCTTGACATATGGCCTGTGTTGCACGTCCGAGAACTTCGGGTAGCGTGTGGTGTGGACGTGCGCATGAAATGCGGCATCCTACTGGGATGATCTCAAAGGGACACGAGCATCTCTCGGACAATAGTCCCGGTCAGCATTTATGACGTGAATTTCGCCCAAGTTCGAACTAATTCCTACTCTAAGTGCCCGTACTGTGGGTCACAGCCGTGAACAATTTCAGGCCACCGCGACTGGAAGTGTCTGTTCACCAACCGCGTCGACGCTCATCGGTATCCAAATACTCGAAACATGCGATGCATCCGGATCACCGGATTCACCGGTCCTTCGACTTCCCCCACGTGTGGCTGCGTTTCTCTCTTCGAAGCGTTGTCACGCCTTCCGAAGAATTAGGTAACTGGATTACGAACCATTTGCGTCGGCATACATTAATTTGCAGATCTGAATTCTCGAATTACTACGCCGATAAAGGCCAATGCCTCCAGAGGTCGGGATATAGCATTGAGCAGTATGACAGATCTGGACGAACTACACCCACTGCACTCTGTTCTACGTGGACGACACTAGCCCGTTTGCTCGTGCAGAAATGCTTTCCTTCGTGCATGATGTGATGAAGTCGCCCATCTTTGAACATGTCCGCCATGAGACGGTCCACTCGGAATGCAGTGGGTCGATCCACGACCGATTTGGACTCCAATTCTTGGGGACAGCTGCCTACGTCGTTTATGTATGTGGCTCATGGACTCAAATCTGGCCACGTGGGATGATAACTGCTGCGATACTCAAGTCAGAACAGATCTTCCTTGCTCATGTGAGCTGGGGGCATGCATCATGACTTTCTTTCGGTGAGAATGAGCACTGAGCATTGAATGTCTAATGTTAGATTGGCCATGCTTCTTTCCATCATCACCGCTTTCCAAGTCGAGTCAACTTGTTGTAACGAACACGTTGACACGATCTAAGCTGTCGGACTATCTTTCCAGAAAGAGTTCATTCCAGATTAGAAACAATACTACTATGACTATGTGAGCCCTACACCACGGTTACAATATGAGTCGAACAGCGTCTCCTTTAGTCGCAGCAAGCACAAACACAGCACGATTCTGAACAGGACAAATGAGAAGAATCCCGGGGTTTGCTGTGAACTAGCACATGTGTGCTGTTGTTTCGTGACATCGGACTATTATTACCTTGCTGAATATATTCCTGAAACTGCTGTGCGGCGCACTGCTCTGCCAGCATGATGCTCGCTAAGATGATCTTCGGTTGGCCCAACCAAGTATGCACCGGAGTTCCGTAAACAAATATGCTGAAAACAATCAAGGCCTTATCTCTGTTGTCTTCCCTACAGGTCGCGATGTGGGTCCCTGTTGCTGTAAAGGCCGGAACTTTGGCTGCGCAGGCGTACGGCAGCCACTCCATTTCTTGTTCCAGGGGCAACACGTGGACACATACCTGAGAAATATGCCCGTGGGCCACCTGGAGGAGCTCCTATCGAGCGGTGGACCCACGCGAAGTTTGATCCTCACAGGATCATTCATTCGCTCCTAATAACGACACCGGACCCGTCGCCCTGATGGATCTGTTTAGGAAGGGATGACTCGTGGCCGGGTATATAGATAGCGTTACGTCGGCGCAACTTGCTCTTTATCTGCTTTCGACCATCCTCTCTCTCATCCCCTCTATCCCCAGTACTATCATCCGCTAACATGGGCGGCGGTCTCGGTCGAGTCGCCAACCATCCCCAATACTATTTGAGCGATGGCAGCGTTTCATTTCTGGTAGGTTCAATTGTGTCCCTGATATCGCTCGTAGTTCGGCTCTGACTTGCGCGTACGGCGCCAATCGCGGTGGGGATTGTAGACGGGCGGCGTCCTGTTTCGTGTCCATCGCTCGTTCTTCGAGCGCGAATCCGAAGTCTTTCGTGAATTGTTTGCGAATGCCGAGAAAGACGATCCCCAGTCTGGCACCGATGCACGCCCGTTCACGCTCGATGTCTCAGAAGACGAGTTTGCCCAATTCCTTTGGGTATGGTATGACAGGCGAGTCGTCCGCATTGTTTCACATGCCTGACGTTGCTGATTGCCTCTGATCGGGACCGTTGCAGAGACTACTCCTATGGCCGACAGACCAAGGAGAAGTGGACGATTATCCTTCGTCTTGCAACACGATGGAAGTTCGAGAAGATCAAGGAGCTGGCGGTCCGGGAGCTCGAAGCCCTCGCTCTCCCCCCAGCTGAGAGGATCTCGCTCTATAATGAGCATGGCATCGACGGCGAGCGAGTTATTTCCTCATTCGTTGAGCTTTGCAAGAGCCCAACACTACCAACAGAGGCCGATGCGCACTTCCTCCAGATGGAGTCTCTGATCAAACTCCTCCAGGCGCGGGAGGAGGCTCAGAACAAGGCGGTCGAGTTGGGCCACGAGAGCCCGACGAGCGCTTGTCTCGAAGACGGAGCTTTGAGGGAGATCGTCTCGAGGCATCTCAGCAAGGGAGGCGAGGGCTTGGACTCCCGTCCTGGTGGCCATTCCACAGGGTCGGGGGACCAAGCTCCGGACCCGAAGCACGAGACAACATCAGGGGATACGCCGAAGCTGAAGATGCCACAGATTCCGGATCGCAAGGGGAAATCAACGGGTGGAACATCGTCTCATCAGGTAGGCGACTTTTGTGCTACAATGGTGTTCTGCAGCTGATGCACACTTACAAACAACTCATTTCAGACGGAGAGCAGCGTTCAAGAGAAGAAACAAGAGCAAGAAGCGGGGGACAAGAACTTGAACGAGAAGTCGAAGGAGGGGGAGGGCAGCAGCGGGGACAAGGAGAAATCAAGGCAGCAGAAGGAGAAGGAGCAGAAGGAGCAGAAGAAGGAGATGGAAAACGCGGAGAAACCCAAGGTGGAAGCGGGATGGAACTTGAAGGGGCAGACTCCCAGCAGACCGGTACGTGTATGTCCTCGTCAACTCTAACACTATTCGACTCACTTGTCTGCACAGCGCCGGGGCAACAGTTAGTTCCCTCTCGTTCTGCGCACCTTAATCCGCTTCAGACGATCGAAGATGTTTATTCTCTCATCACTTGTGTATCGTTGATTGCTTTCTTGCAGTGGATGTAGCTAGCTTGATGTACATTTATGTTTCAATATTCAGCGGTGTCTCGATATGTATCAACATGATATATGGGCCCTGGCCACTGCGGAGGGATAAGGCTTACGCGCGACGGCAGCTTTGACATAGTACCATTGTTATCTATACTATAACGCACATCGCACATGCGACCGTCATCTGCAAAAAAAGGGTCCGGCGACGTGTCGACATGCAAACCAGCAGATGCTCACCTTGCTACAACTCTTGTAACGCGCTTAAGAACTTTTCTGGTCGCCGTTTGCCGCTTTCTTGCCCCAAACGACTTCTGACCACCGTATCGCTTCAGCGGTCTGTTTCTGCCCTTCCCCTCCTCCTTGCCCATGTAATTGGGCGAGGTTTTTTAGTCTAGTTATTTCCTCGTCAGTAATTGGTGTGCCCGAGCGAAGTTGCTGCGCGAGGTCCTCCAGAATGGATACTTGTGCTTGGTACCGAGCCCGGTCTTCCCTCTCCGTATTTCTTTGCCAGAGCAGATGGATTGAGACGGAGGTCAAAGCGGTGGCATACAAAATGTGGGGCAAGTATGGCACTGACATCGTCGTAGCAAGGACGACGGAACAAAGTTCGGAAATGATCGAGGCAAGCACCGGTCCGACGCGTGCGCTTACAAAATACTGATCTGAGCCCAGGTTGGGGCAACTTTTATTCTAACAACGGTAATATATGACTACTACCGATTTATCCTCCATCATTTGACAACCGTAGATATCGATGGCTGTTTCTTTTTCTTTAACTTTGGCGCGTCAGTCCGGAAATCATGAATGAATAGACTCGAAAACCTACCTGGGCCTTTGTCTTCGTAGGGGCGGCCCCGGCCGCTTGGTGAAATGGATCCAGAATTTCTTGAAGTGCTTCCTCCCGGGAAACATGTTTTCCATCGATCCGAACACCTTCCGTGAGCAGAACAAACCCATCTTCCCGTCCGCCTGAGGGAGTCAATCGAAGGATGGCGTCCTGTTTATGACCAGCAAACCGATACGCGTTCCGCTCCAGCGTAAACTCGACCCGGGAATTGAAGGGCGAGTAATTCTCTACCACGACGGTGTCCAGAGATGGCAGCACCTTTGCTCGGCGGTAGTTCCCTGGGACGGATCCAGGGAATAACCAGAGCTTCCGGACATGCGAACGTCTCACGTTGATGAGTCGTAGGGCAACGACGGATCCGATGCCGACGTGGAAGCATGCGAGGGCGATGCGGTGGTTGGCAGGTCGAAGTTCTTGCTTAGGAAGTGCCCCTTCTTCGTCTCCAGGTACCTCGTATGTCCAGTATCGCCAGGCCAGAGCGACGCCTGCACCTCTGTGTACGATATGTATTTATTGATTGAGCTATAACAGGCGAACGAGGAGGGCACGAACGTGAAGACGGCGTCCAGAAAGAGGAACAGCCAGTTTAATTGTATTGGTGCGGGCGCGCTAGACAGCTCGTAAAATGGCACGGCGGTGATTTTATCGAGTACCTGGGATTCTTGGGTTTTGAACGCTTTCATCGCGCCACTGAGCAGCGATATGTGACGACCATATGGCAGTGCATAGCGGAAATTAGGAAGTGGGGATTGTAGACGGGCAGTGCTAAAGAGCCTGTGGAATAACCGACAGACCATTCGAGATCCACCCTCTTTCCGAGCAACGTGAGTTGGCAGGTTTACGTTTACGTTTCGAGGCTCTCGCTGACGAACCACCATGGAAACTCCCTTCACAGAAACCTGGCTTACGGGCCCTCAGAACACCCAGTTCTTCACTCGGACGTACAGTCCTTCGGTCCAGGCTAAAGCCGTGGTCGTGTTCGTCCATGGCTTTGCAGAGCACATTGCGCGTTACGAGCACGTCTTTGCGAGCTGGTCTTCGCGCAGGATTGCCATCTTTGCCTACGACCAGCGCGGCTTCGGGAGGACCGCACAGGATGAACAGAACAAAAGCAAGGACAGCTCATGGGCAAAGACGAGCTGGAAGGAGCAACTCGAAGACATGGAATGGGCCGTTCAGCAGGTCAAGCAGCAGTTTCCTGGTGTGCCCGTGTTTCTCTATGGTCATTCGATGGTAGGTCTCGCGTTCTTCCTGCTCGACGCGCCTGATTTTGTAATTCAACACACGACCATTAGGGCGGTGGGTTGGTCCTCGCGTTTCCTACACGCGCCGACGCGCCGCCGTCCAAGGAGACCGTATCGGGCATATCTGGAGTTGTATGTACCAGTCCACTCATTACGCCGACGAAGCCTGCCCCCAAAGTCGTTCGTTGGGTTGGCGGGAAAGCGGGTCGAATCGCTCCTTCCTTCTTGATCCCTACCCCATTGGACGCCAAGGTAAGCCATCATATGTGGTTGACGCGTGCAATAGAATTGAAAGGGACAGGCATTAACCCATGACGATGCGGTCAACGAAGCGTACTTGAAGGACCCGCTCATCAAACCGTCTGGTTCTCTGAGAGGGTTAAGCGACATGTTGAACGGTGTATGATTCTTTCTTCGATATCAACTCCGGGAGTGTTAACTCCAATATTTCCAGGGAGATGGGCTCCTGGCCAGGGATTATAAAGAGTGGCCAAGACAACTGCCTGTTCGTACTTTCTGTTCCTTTTCGAAACTCTGTACTCAACATAGCACAGGTTTTGTTGGTTCACGGCGCGGGAGACAAGGTAGATCCGGACTTTCAGCTCGTTGTGACTACTGACATACCTTCAGATCACGTCATTCAATTCCACCAAGAAATTCCACGAGCTCCTTCCTGCAGAAGACAAGACATTCTCGTCTTACGCGGTATGTTCTTTTGCATTCTCCAGACGAGATCTTACCCTCCTTCATACAGAATGGATTCCACGAGTTGCACAACGAACCTGAAGGAGTGGGGGAGAAGTTGACCGAAGAATGTATCGCCTGGGTGGAGGCCCACCTTTCCCCTGAACGTACTTCCAAGTTATGATAGTTTCGCTACGCTTAATCATGGGTTTCCGAGGTAATCATTAAATTGATGCATGTACGTGTCGTACACATAGTCTAGTAGCCCGCCGCTCCTGGTGCAGCATCACCTTCCCGCTTCAACCTCAGCAATACCTCCCTGAAGCGAGTAAGGTCTGTAGTGCCGGTGCCAGTCCGGGCAATCGTTTTGCTCTGGGAGTTCTGGAGTTCGATAGTGTTACAGATCCGTTCCCAGGTGGTCCCCTTTGTGAGTGACGACTGGAGGTTCTCAAGGAAATCCGTCTCCTGGTTTCTGATGCATCGAAACATGATTAGTTGTTCATTCTCCAAGAGGACACGAGGCGAGACACACTTATTTTCCCGGATAGACCGCTCCTTTTTGGCAGCGTACTCCTCATAGAATTGATCGATAGCAGTCTCTGCCTTGGAGATGGTTTCCTGACGTTTCGCTTTGCTTGCCTCGTCTCGCCGCCTGATCTCTTCCGCTTGTTCCTCGCGCCATTCCCTATCCAGAGGCAGATGATTGAGCATATACTCAGACCATAGCACGCAGAAAGCGTTGGTACAGAATCGTACCCCGCTCTACTTACCTGATCACCTCGGGTTCTTCTTCCTGAATCTGCTGGTTGAGAATAGGCGTCGACGAAAACGCCGAGGGTTGAGGACGCGGTGCGAACGGAGCAGGGGCTCCAAATGTCGGTTGCGCGGGAAGTGGGGGAGGCGGCGCAGCCTGCAAAGGTCCTGAGCATCAGCAAAGCCATATCAACGACAACCCTCGCACCGCATCGAACGGTAAGCGAATGTGCGCACAAGAGATAGACATACGTGGCCGACGTCAAGATCGGGGAACTGGTTCTCAAACTTTTCGATTTCGTCGTCACCGGTCACCTTGACCTCGGTGAAGCTCTGTCGTGGAGGGCTCCCAAAGTTTTCAAAGGAGAAGGCAGAAGGTGGGGATGGGGCTGCCACGAGTTGGTTAAAGGTGGGCACGTCACCTTCGCCATCGAGAGAGATGTCTGGAAAGGCAGACGCAGCACGGTCAAAGTCAAAGTTGTCGTCCATGGTCACTGCAAGAGACGCAGCTCTCCCTCCCTAGCCTAAATGTCACGTGATGGTATAATTGCCCTTGTTCATCGTGAGAAAATCAAAAAATCCAAGAGGCTTTGAAACCATGGTGATGGTTGTTGCATCTTCCGGATTGATTAGAGCGCTGGCGTACTAGCAAAAATACACATGCAAACGCAAGTTGAAAATGAAGATCGCTGACACCGGGACCGTCCATGATACTGTGCCAGAGTCAGGTCAAGCACGGTCTCGTTCTACGATTTCGACTACTAATCGTGCTCAAGAGTTCGATCGAAGTTGTTTCGCCTGCTCACTCATGGATGGGCCCGCTGGACCGTGTAGTCTCCTGGACTCATGTTTTGGAGACACAGGCTACCCGAGACATTAATGGCGATATGCGAGTGCATGTCAAGAATATATTGGAGATGCCATCGAAGAGCTAGTTACATGCCACAACGAATCAAGATTTACGGTTCTCATGCTCGCCAACAGGCACCAAAGAACTTCGGAGAGACCCTTTTCTGTACTCTCAACACAGCCATGCCGGCATATTAGGAACATCGAGACCAAGCGTTCCTTGAATCATTGCGCTGGCATGGGACTCATCATTATTGTCATTGTTATCATTGTCCGCAACAGCAACGATGTAGTCATCATTGTGATATCCCGTAAGCCAGAAGTTCCGACTTGCCATATTCTTTCGACCGGTTCAAGCTAAAATCGCTCGGCGTAACATCAATGTGGCTAACATCGTGTGGTTGCGACATGCCAACGCAACGCAAAACGGGGGGGCTAGTAGCTCGGAGTTAGAGGTAGACTATGGCCCCCGGTTGCCTCCGTACAGTAGGTTTGGTACAGGACGAAACAACGCCTATTGACCTGCATAGTATGGAGATGCCTGCGAGTCTCTCTGCAACGCATAATATACATCAATCATCCTGCATTCCTTACTATAAACCACCGCCGCAACCGCGTCCCTGCACACCGCACTCTGCTCAGTGTGTTGACGGTAGACATCCCTTCGCGAAAATTCCTGTCCGCATTCTTGGCAATAGAATCCCTCACCAAAGTGCACCGTCACGATGTGGCGGTTGATGGAATACATTCCCATCGTCTTCGTGCACCCATCCCACAGACACCTCGCCGAGTTGTCCGTATGCTGCTTTTTGTGCCATTTACGAATGTGAGCACCGACGCAGGATCTGGAACTTGCAATCCACATTCCGTACGGGTTACTGGTCTTTTCCCATTGGCATTCGTGGACGCTGATAATGTTATTAGAAGGGTCGACTCTGGAAGAGAGATCATCTTTGTCGATCCATAACCCTCCAACGTTGATGACGCGTCGACTCTGGGAACGTGGCCGACCTGAAGGATTTTTGGGGGGGATGGTAAGCCCCTAGTTCTCTCTCGTTTTTGACAAAAAATTACCGTCTCCAGTGGAGCCTGAGGGTGATAGTGACGGCGCCGTATTATTCGCAAAGGGAGCGGGGTAGGTAATCTGATAACTATGTGAGTATTGGTGTCCGTAGAATAAAAATAAAAATCACTGACGTCGGTGCTGGGATCTGGGCAGCGGTAGGGTGTCGAGCTGATGAAACTTGGGCACGATTCTGGAATATCAGGTCTTGTACGTAGTAAAGCAACCTGTCTTGTTGGTGCTATGTTGGTTACTCCTGCGTGATACGGAAGTTGCCATAAAACAGTACCCAGTGGTGAGTGGAATATGATGGAAAACAGAACAGCATATGCATACCTTCCGAGAGAGACAATAAGGCATCAAACCCCATGTCTGACGATGTCCTCAAGCGGTACGGCATGACATAGCTTTGGGTCGATGACCATTTTTCCGTGTCCAATACAACGGATGCTCCTCTGTGAATTTGTCAACAACGATGTCACCCTGGAATAAGTTGATCAACTACCTTGCGCTTTGAACGAGGGCATGGTCAGTCGGTATCATATGGCTATAACCAGCGCGTTAGAGACAAATATATCATGGCATCCATCACACACGTATTTACGCCCTGCAGAACATGCATATGGTCCATATAGGTATTGCGCTGCGGCACAGTAAAGGATTCTGAAGTCAGTCGTCCATGGGGAGACGAGTAAACCGGGTCAAGGGAGATGGGATATGAGAAAGTCGGAGACCGCGAAGGCTGTAATGTGGATGAGATGCCATTCAACTGCTCGCCATAATGTGCGAAGGAAGAAGGAGGTGTGGAGTCAGAGGTATATGCTCTCGTAGTCTCCATGAGTGTAGCTGGGGAGTATATTCCTTGGTCTCGATCGTGTTATATAGTGTAAGAACATAAATATTCTTCCAAAAACGAGTACTTGCTTGCGACAAGCAGCCCCAGCGGCTGCCTCAATTCGTTGGCTTCTTAAATCGTTACGGCGTAAGTTTGGTCATTTTCTCGGACATTGAGTGGGTCAATCAAATCCCGAGCAGGAATACTGCTAGAAAGATTAGTTACCGGACATAACGAGATGGGTGTGGGGACACACGAATCTGACGAATAGGTCCTAGCAGATCCCATGGTGGAGTCCTGGCACACTGCATGCATACATCTTAAATCTGTAAGAGGAAACTTCCGGAAGCACGGCGAGCTTCAGATGCGAAAATGATGTCTGTAAATCTGGGCTGCGAGCCGAAGGACTGGCAGCCTGAGGATGTCATTAATATTCTGATCATGTTGCAAGTCTATCTCGATGAGTTTGCAACGTCGTGCTGGAGCTCTGGGATTTATTGCAGATGTCTTTTGTGTGGCACGAGGGGGGAGGAAGCTGTCTCGAGGACGAGATCTCGATTGGCATGAGAACTTGAGCAGATCCTAACCTGGCCAAAATAGCAACACAGTTGATCCGAATACGAAAAAGTGAAAGAAGACTCGCTGGCAGCTCACCATTAATCATCCTATTTTACGCATCCCAATCGTTGGGTTTAGGCAAGGTTTAAGGTTACATACACTGAATCCGCGCCGTTGAATGCTGGTCCCAAGTTCAGAATCGTCGGAACGTGAGATCAGGGGTGCGGATAGCACAGTTCTGACAGTATTTGACCTCAAGCGCCAAGGATTCAGGGATGGATGCACCACTTAACTTATTGTTCAAGTCACCCTCCCCGACCTCTCCTAAGGGATCTACATTCACCATTTCCTTCACATTCACGTTGGCTGTCCACTTGAGACATCTTTTCCGATATCTTGGATGTGTATCCGATAAGGCTTTCTACGTGGTAAGTAGCAACATTGGCTTAGTTATGTAAGCGGCTGTGTTAGACCACGTCGCATGATACCAATGATCATCCATCACCCAGGGGAATTTTTGAATGATCACCCAGCGGATCAGAAATTCCCCATCTCATTTTATGGATGAATGCTCTTACATGCATATGTGCGCCGAGTGGTAGGTACATATACTAGCTTCATTTGGTTCTATCAGATTGGAAGATCACAGGGTTACGATCAACACCGTCGTGCAGGTTACCTGCAACTGCAAGTATACTAGAAAGAGTACGGCTAGCCACCTTCTGATGGAGCACGATGCAAGTGTGGCGCCTGGTTCTTCCGATCCGCTCGGATTATCGGAATTTGTCTATAGGTGAAGCTGGTGAAAGAACAGCGGCTACTTGGACTCACAACAAGAGCACAAGAATGGGAACAATGACTCAGAGGTGCCAGGGTCTGCAGAGAAGACTCATTGAAAGAGGAAGAGACTCAGGTGGGTCTTTGACTTCGAAGAGATCCAGTGTTACTTGGGAGAACCATAATCCGGTGAATGATGCCAGATTTTGACATAGTCACCATTGAACTTCGGGTCTCGACTGACAACCTCAAGATAAAGGTACAGTGAAATTCATCCAATTCGGCTGATTGAATAATTTGTTGTTCTCAATGTCCGGGAAACTTTTTACATTACAGGGTTACTATAACCCCACAGTGGATCATGCGAAGGGCTGAGCATAACTATAAGAAAAGTGGGCAGGCAGTGCACAAGCTGTATATAATCTTGCCCTTTTCCAAAAATCTACCTTTGACCCACTTGATTCAATGTATATCCGAGTCTGATATCCTAGATCTCGCAAGCGTGCGTATGAAGCAGGGAGTTTCTATGATGGAGGCATCCGATTGATGGTAGATTGAAGCAGCAGACAGTTTGAAATTGGAACAACTGCCCTGAGGCAGCTTGAACCTAGATTGGTATTGACGCTGTGGGGCTCACCTTAGATGCAAGAAGTTAGTGGTTCGTAAGATACCGGGAAGACAACTAGCAACCAGACACTTGATATGAATGATGTCGTCAACGTGGAAGTAATTTCCGGCCCCAGCACACCAAGTGGCCCCAGGTTCATGGCCAGGCCAGCTGTGTTTCTGCCACTTTCCATGCGGTTAGTGTGATCACCGCCGTGCGGAGATAAGGAATATACAGGATGGTACATGTTCTCCGCCGCCATGATTATGGAATACTAAATCTTATGACAGAAGTGGTGCAGGCGCAATGGCCATATACAGTACTCCGACACAGGCCAAGATAGGTTGGCAGCTTGAATTTGAAAAATGAAGCCTCCGGTGCAATACGAACTTAGTGATATTGTTGATTAATCTATTATTGATGGTAAGCTTTCAGTGCTTCAGTCTCGGTGCTGTGGTACTTCAAGCTTAATTGAATACATCAATGTTTCCGCTGAATTATTACTGCAGCGGCTGCCTGTGACTGTCATGGATACTATTTGTGTACCGCGTCAGCCAGAAAGGCGTATCAGACATTCGAGCGAGTAAATTCAATACAGTAGTAACAAGTTCATTCCGATCGATCACAAGCGAACAGGTCGTGTATGGTGATATATACTAGTACCCGATCGTTAGATCGAGAGGCAACGGCATCTTCATCTACATCGCGCCTGTAGGTGTCCTGCATACCAGTTCATCTCGTGGTGCAATTTCTGGTCTCGCTAAATCCGAGTATGAGCCAAGTATGCATGCTCTAGTGATGAGAAGTTCCAGCTGAGAGTCGGCTGTAATGCTAATTAACCTGTTTCCGTACTGACTGTGGCAGTCCAAACTTGCTGCACCATGACGCAGTTCTATATGGTTTCTTGAGATCCGGTTGATGAAATATATCCTATAACTGAATGCGAAATGCTAACTCAGGGGCAGTTCTTTCAGGTCCGAGACATGATCTCTATTGAAAGCCACTTGAATCAAGTTTAATAAATTACTTGATGTCATCGAGTATGTCATTTACATGAAATAATCAGTAAAGTATTGAAGTTCACCGAATAGGTATATGACTAAAATGTGTAGTACCTGCCACACTCCAGAACTATTCCGCATGCTGGGTACGGGTTGTCATCTGCATGAATTCTGTATAAAGACTACAGAGGGAGCTCGATGAGCAATACAAACACACAGGCGTACTCTTGACACGTGGGATGATAGACTCGGATCGCAATCGAGTGTAAAGACACCACACGTAATATTCACAGATAGTAAATGATGGGGACTAGGACCCATAGTCGGCGGGAGGGACTAACCAACCACGTGAAGATATTATGGAGGCATATTGTAGATGAAATAATGCTGGATAAGACCAATACTAGACAGGGCACGCAGAGAAGCATTGAGGGAAACGGGAAACAACTTGGAGAGATTTTGGGAGAGTGGACAGGGTACCTTGAATGTCATGAATACTCGAGGTTGATTACAACTCCCCATGTTTCACATACTTTGGGGATCATTGATCTCGATCAGTGTTCAACATTGTCGCGGAGTGTACTGTAGAGGATGGTTATTCATTGGAACGATGAATCCATATGGTGAGAATGTCGGGTGTATAGATACCAGTCATATGAGGGTCTCCTTAAGGTTCAGCTTGAAACTGACGGGGTCCATCCACCCAATCTAGATCAACCTTAGTATGTGCACTAGGGTCAGAATCTAAAATGAGCTTTCGTACTATTTGATCCTCCCATATCGGGTATGCTACTGACGTTGGAGAGTGAGCTGGCAGCCTCAAAGTGTGGTATACTCACCGTAACGGAGGCAAGACTCTCAGGCTGTGTTGAGTATAGACTGCTCTTGCTCCTTGTCTGTTGCACAGTCCTCCACGGCAATGGTGACGATTCAATGTCCACCCTGCCGATTATCAGATGACGACGTGTCATGATGCTAAGCCCACATTTGTCCGAGTGCATTCATAGATGCAGGAAGGTGGTGGTCGAAACTCTATCGTACGAGGCCCATCTTTGGCATGCGATGTTATACCTTTTGTAGAATTAATCATGCAATTGAGGTGTGCAGGGCTCGATTCGTTCATTTTGGCCTGCACACTGCCTATCGCGCTCACGTGGGTACCCAGTCTATTGGTCGAGGGCCACTGTCGTACATACGTGCCAGTGACTCGATCGGTCTGAGCACTGATTGAGAGAAAGAAGTTAGTGACTGTTAGAGACGAATCACATGGCTTCACAGTAGCTGATCGAATGCAGCCCAACTGGTAATACTCGTTTTGGAGGGGGATGCCAGCCCGAAGAAGAGGCTAAACTAGTATTCAATAACGATTTGTTGGTGCCTGTGGATGATGGTTACATAATATTGGTCAGCTTACCTGCTAGTCACGTGTCATTGTTTGTTACGGCGACCTTGAATCATGAGGCCTTCTGCCTTTCCAGTATACCGCAGCGGGTTTGAGTAATGACTGGTACGAGTTGGCGTGGACCCGTACCGTTTGAAAACAGTGTTGGCCATCCGATGCGTGTTGGGAGACTAACGTTCATTTGCAATTCTAATAATGCCGTTGGCGGCGTCGACAACTGTTCTGGTGTGTTGGCAAATCTTCTTTGTCTTCCACTTTCCATCTCACCCGTGCCGTCGAGGGTCCATAGCTCCATCCCACTCTATAGGAGCGACTGTTTCCTTATCTAAGGGCCTATCTACCGGAGACCAGTTCCACTCTATCATATCCTCTGTGTCCTCATCCACATCCTGATCGCTTTCTGACAACTTTACTGGTATATTGGAACCTAAAATTACATACGCTAGTACTGTGTACATTTGCACCAAGTCGCTATGCTTGTCGTGCAGTGCACGTAAAATGAGTGAAATACAAATTTCCTTGAGCACGAAACCATGGTCATGAGCATGATACAACCCAACTCCCTCCGCGCAGGCTAGTAGAGATAACGGAATCCCATTCTGCGCGTCACAGCCTCCTCGAACGAAATGCCCTCCAACTTGGCTGCTTCCTCGATTCGTTCCCGTTCGGGTCCCTGCATCAAATCCAACTCTGCGCGTTCCATACGCTTGTTCTCCCGCACGAGCAACGCACGCAAGACTACAGTAGAAGCATCAGCCATACTAGAAGAATCTCGAATGACGGGCCAGAGGACACGTACTGAAGCCAAGCAAGATTGCAAGAGCGAACGCAAAAAGGGAAATGATCATCGATTGATGGTATTTGGGGCCCCAGTTCGCTTTCCAAATGTAGGATCCCATTCTGTTAAACATTGATCATGAGGCGAGAGATGGATGGATATGAAACCACGCACAAATTCCCCAGATTTCCAAACCCGTTCACAAGAGCTATCGCCGCAGATCGTTTCGCCGGTGGCCGATGGACAACATTGGCTACCCATACCAATATCAGCGAGGCACCTGACGCATCGCACCCGTGCACAAGTTAGACAAGAAAGAATAAACAAAAAACTACGTACCACAAAACCCGGACGTCATGAGGAACATTGAAAAATATCTTCCAGCTATGTTCATCGTCGACAGAGATATAATGTAGCCAACGATAGCCAGCCACCACCCGATGCTCAGGTGGAAGTATCGCTCGCCAGTGATGTCTGTATACCAATTGCTCGTAGTCAGCTTATACCTTAGTTCTGGAACAAGCCTAAACGACACATGTGCTTACCAGCATGCCGCGCATTAATGAGTGCCACGATGGCTGAATAGACCCAAGGCGGGCTGACCGAGCAGGGTGAATGATTACCAAATATGTATGCCAGGTTTCAATACATACGCTGTCATTAGCAATGTGATTGTCGTCGAGTAGCCAAGAGTGGCAGCCAAACTAAATTAAAGCACATGTGAATTTCCAGTTTGTTTTTCTGGAAGAACTCACGTCGGAAAGAAGTTTGTAAAACCAAGACCTAACAGCTGACAGCAATCCATCAGCATAAAGACAAAAACCCTGGGGTCCCTAAGTGCCAACTTGAGCCCTTCGAAGATCCTAGAAATGGTTTCTTTATCTCGGACTCGATGAGGACATGGTCGACGTACGAGACTTGTTGGGAATCCTTGTCGGCTTCACCAGTATCTTCTGCAAGCCGGACCTGTGCCAAATGTCTCTCTTGCTCAGTCAACCAGCTCGTGTTGTGAGGCTACCGAGGAGCAAGAAATTAGTGACCTATCAAAGACAACCTATCGGGGGACTTAAAAACGTACATAATCCGGGAGAGACCACCTTAGGGTTTCTTTCAGTGAAACAAAGCAAGGACCAGAAATATCTAACGCACATAGCAACGAAACCGACGAAAATTGTCACGGCACCTTCGATATAGAAAAGCCTGCATTCGAGGATAACGATAGTATCAGATGACATATAGCCATGAACAACTACCGATGCCTACCATCGCCATGCTGCAATACCCATCGTTCCGTTCATGGTTCCAAGGACAGCTGCAGCCCACAACTAATATTATGTCAGGAACTCTGATCAAGAAATGGAACACGGGAACCTCACGCTACCAAACGCATTCGAGATTAGCAGCCCGGAATACAGAATAACGGATCGGAAAGCCAATTCCTAAAAGGGAGAAGGATAAAGATTGATCGTAATCGAAGTGACCTAAGTAACTCAAACCTTGCGTGTATACCATCTCGACAAAAGATAGATGGCACCAGGGTAGAACGCAGCCTGAATCTCATATCAGCCACCCACATGCGTGATTACACGACTTACCTCTGGCACCCCGAGAAAGAAACGACAGGCCGTGATGCCGGTGAAGCTGTGTGTATTACCGGCGAGAGCACTCAACAAACCCCACAGGACAACACAGGAACCAATATAAAGAGTGGGCCTAAGAAGGGCCGGCGTTCGATAACGCTTCCATTGATAAGAAAAAACACGTAACCAACCTCGAGACATAGTTCAGAGCCTTCAGGTCGTTTCAGCCACTGCTAACAGATAAATAGACTGCTCACTATATTGGACGGGATCTGCGCAGGGCAATATGATGCATAAAGAATCGCTACTGCTGTGTCATACTGAACATCTGTCACGTTGGTGAATTACTAAACTTCCCACAGACAGGTGGAAACATACCGGAAAGTCGTAGATCCGTCTGCAATCCCTTGAGCCGAGCAGACGTAATCGCAACGCGCTGCAACGCCACACACAAATCATCATAATGCGTGCGGAACGCACCAGACAAGCAACGTACATCAATGGTGTGCATGAAATAAATGATGACAATGGTGGGTAGTAATCGATAGTCGAGCTTGCAAAGCAGCCGCCGTTCCATAGATTGTCGCCCTTCCATCTGCTCGATTTCTTGGTCGCCATCCGCGCCGACCAGGACAGCATCCGCTTCAAAGATATCATATTTCCTCTCATGGTCGATCGGCATGACGAAGGCAAGAGGGAGAAGTGGTAGGTGTCAGTTAGCATTGCTCGAGCCCTTTTTACGTGTAAATGGAACTCAGATTATGGGCGTCGTATAATTGGATAAACTTCGATCCGAGGGCGTCGGAATGTGTGATGGGAAAGCCATTGAGTGGAAATGACCACCCGAGTGTCTGTATTGAGCCTTTGTCAAATCTCAGAGGCGCCCGAATTAACGGGGCAGTGATTACCAACTAAAATGTCAGGTGAAGTGAATCGTGTGCAACAGAAACGAACCTGATTTGCAAACACCTGTGGAACTGGACTCATCGACCAGTCACCCTTCCCAAGACATGATAGGTCGATTGAATGATGAACATACTAACACTGTCACAACAGGTTATCGATTTAACGGCATCGTACCGCAAACGTGACGTGGCATAGGAAAAATTGAACCTTGGTATTCTAACCGCATGATGGTACGACGTATGACAGAGGACTCGGACCTCTACGCAGAAAGATGAGCCTTGTAATTGGGGTCAAATACTTGCTGAGTATAACTCTCAGATTTCAAATCTTCGCCCTTCGGAAGCCGCAGTGTCAGCCCCCACCTTCTTGAACGCCCAATAAAAGAAGTCGGACGTAGTGGGGAGTGGAGTGATATGATGGGCTCGGATAAGCCTTCGGAGTTTCAACTTTAGGTGATAGCATCACAATTGGGATAATTACTGGATTTTTCCATATTTCTCCTACCATGAACGGGCAGCGGCTCGCAAAGAAAACTATGACAATCATAATCTCGAAGCCAAAGTGGAAGCGTTTAGGTGTTGTACTGCAGCTTTTATAAATCTACAGAAGTCGGCTGTTGAAAGTTGAACGTTGAACAACGGTGTGCAACGTCAATAGATGAGCGCTTGAGCCTTATTTCTGTATGTGATCGCACAATCTCCTCAGGTCTACATAGTAGCCTTTTGACGTAACACAGAAGAAGTTTCAAGTTATCAGTTTTCGGAGGCCACCTTTGGTTGACGTTAGCCAAATTAACTTTCAAAATTGTGCTGCTCAGGCTTCCTTGGTCCGTCCAGCTTATGATATGTCGGCGCTCAGCCTCGGGTAGACCGGTTCAACCTCAGACTCTGGGGCTGGTTGCATGGCTTGTTCCTCTGGTATGCAGCCATGGCTTGCTGTGGACTGTGACTCGGGGTTAAGGAGACGCCAGGTAAAGCCACTGAGATCATGCTGGTTCTCGGCCAATCACAGGACACAAATTTGGCGCCTCGATCTCTTTCCACGAGGAACCATTCAAGCGAAGGTGTGGTCCGAAAGGCGATGCGCCGAACGGCCCGAAGCACTGATTCGGATTCCCGACGCTGTAAAATAGGTATGTACTCCACAATATAAGTGAAGATAGGCTTCCTTGTCCCTGGCCTGGTGGTATCAGTTGATGTTCATGAAAATCTTACTGTCTTCCGGATTTCGAGTGCATTATTCAATCACACGGACTAGGTTAGTATGAGTTATGTCAATATATCGAATGCCAGGATAGCCGAGGGAGGTCCAGGGCCGTCGTGACCATTTGGATCGATATTTGCACGTCGAGGGTCGGTAAGTACAGATACTAGCCATTCATGACCTTCGAGCACAGCTGCAAAATTTGATCTGTTAGCGGTTTGGCCTCGTCAAAAGTGCGTTCCAGAATTTTTAAAACTCCCGAGTGTGACCAAAAGTTGAAATAACTCGGGCCGATATTATTGCATTCTGGCGTCCCGTGACATCCCAGATCACTAGAAAGTTGAATGTCCTTACCTAGTACTACGTGGGCGTAGAATGTAGGATCGTCGCATCCCGATTCGGTTAAACTGGACGGGCAGTCGGGAGAACCTTGGCCGTTGTCTAGACAAGCGAGCAGGGATTACTCACCAGAAGTTCCCAGAGACCTGGACGTACGTGAGTGTGCAACCGGCCCGTGGGAGGGATGTTGGAGCATCTGGGAACCAATCGGATAGGGATGTACATATGAGTAACAAGGCTACTTCGATGGTCAGACTGCCGTCGCGATATTTACACCCTTTCTCATCCATTCTCGGCCCGTGGTACGGTATTATGAGTGTCTGTCTGGAATAACTACTGTCAGTATTTTTGGTTCTCCGGACTGCTTCCTTGAGTCTATAATATTATAAGTTTCATACAAAACAAAAAATATAGAATACAGGAAAAGATGTGATGCTACATCGAGTTATCAGCCTGCATAATTAATTCTTGGCGCAGCATCTGACTCGTGTCGAGCACCCTGCACTCCGTACCATAAACCACTACAGCTCCCGCATCTCTGCATATCTCATGGTCCTCGACATGTTTGTCGTATACATCCCGCCGCGAAAACTCCTGGTCACATCTCTGGCAACGATATCCCTCTCCGAGGTGGACCGTAACGACATGGCGGTTGATCGAGTCCTTCAGCATCGCTTTCGTGCACCCGTCCCAGAGGCAGGTGATTCTGCTATTCGTGTGACTCCGTTTGTGCCATTTACGTATGTGTGCACCGACCCGGATTCTGGAACCCACGATCCACATCCCACAAGGGTCACTGGGCTTGTTCCATTGACATTCATGAACGCTCATGGTACCCACGCCCTCGCTGGAGTAGAGATCGTCTTCGTCGACTTGAATCCCACCAATATTGACAACGCGAGCGCATCGGGAATGTCGGCAACCCAAGCTTTTCCTATCTGGGGACCGATAAACCGTGGGCCGAGATTTCCTCTTGTCACCGACAGAGCATATACTAGCATGTTCGGTGGAAGATGAGGTAGGAAATTGTGCGAGAGGCTCGGAGTTACTTGCAAGGAGGTTAGTGTGATGGAACTGATGCGCAAATATTTAAGCATTAATAACCCCAGATAAATCTGACATATGTACTGACATCGGTGCCGAAGGTTGCATCACCATGTCCTAATGGGCCTAAGAATCCTGGACTTGAATCAGGAGCGAGTCGTGTACTTAAAATGACCTGTGGGATTGGTTGAATATCGTGTCCAAATGCATGGTCGGACGGAAAGATTGCTGTTGAAATATAGGGATTAATTACATCGATTCAAGTCGTTGAATGAATAATTATTGGCATACCATTCAAGTGAGAATGTAGAGTAGCAATCCCCATGTCCATCGGCAGATATTTTGGCTCTGGAACCACACATGGGCCAGCAAAACTTGGTGACGGAGACCATCCTCTGCCGTCCAGCAAGACAGGCACTCTGTTAAGGAGGGATCAATGATGATCAATTCTCTAGATAAAGTCAATGAAATACCTTGTATCTTGACCTAAGGGATGAATGCTTGGTATTGTACGGCTGGATCGCGTATTAGGAAGGAGTAGATGATATGACACCTGCTACTTACCTGCTTCTGCTCTGGCAAAAACAAAAAGAAGAATCAATGTTTGGAGCATTTGATCTAGGTACCGATGGACCAGGATACGGTATGAATGGATCTGGAGCCTGATATCCACGAGAGAAAGTGCCAGTGGGACTGGGGCCAAGTGATATGCCAGATGGAAAACATGAAGGTCCCGTCGAAGAAAAAAAGTCGGCGGAGGATAACATTGACAAAGATCCCTCCCACCGGTTGGTACTGAAAACGGAGACAGGGCAGATATGCTCTACAGACAACTGGTTCCTTCCCCCATATATGTATCCGGAGCAGTGATCTGTGTTTTAAAGTCATAACCACAGGATAGGAACTCCCGCAGGAAAGCCGGAACCAGCATTATGGACCCGCTGGTTCGGATGCAAGCCTGCGAATGAGTTATTTTCCGCAGCTCAGATTGGCATCAAGGACCCGTTGGTTCGGATACGTCTAATTGAAATGCCCTGGCAAAACACATTCGGGCCCATCTGTGGTAGTCCAGATAAGTTACGTACTGTAGTCATCTAAAAAGCCGCCACCGACATGCCACTCAACATTTCGGGCCTCCACGCACCATTACAACTCTTCTGGAATCCCCGTATCGCTCTCCCTCATGTCATCGTCAGAGGTCAGATTCATTCATGTCCTGGCAGTTTTGCATAGATTAACTGGACAAAGACATTCGCCAGTTGGACTTTTTAGCGCTGCGGCAAGCTGGGTACCGCGGTGCAGTCTTTGATAAGGACAATTGTCTAGTGAGTAGGTTGTTGGAGCCTGGCGCATTTATTGATAATCTACGCAGACAATACCATACGAGGATGCACTCGTGCCACAACTCGAGGTCCGTTGTATCCAAGGCATGCGAAAATCTATTCACCTCAGGATAGGATGCCTGGAAAGAATGTCGACAGATTTTTGGCGAGGGAAACGTTCTCATCGTGAGCAATTCCGCCGGTACGCCACATGATGCTGGCCAAGTCCAGGTAAAGCCGGCGGCGCAAACATAAGGCCATAAACACTCTGACGGTTCTCTCAGGCCGAATCGGTCTCGCATCATCTCTCCGTTCCTGTATTACGCCACCGCGCACTCAAGCCTGCATATCCGTGCTTCGCGTCGATACGCAGATATTTTAGGTCACTCAGAACGCCCATCAAGGATGAGGAATTGGTGATAGTGGGAGACCGGATCTTTACCGACGTTGTGATGGCGAATCGAATGCATAGGTATCAAGAAAAAGGGCCCTCCATGAAACATTCGGGGCCGTTAGCAGTGTGGACGACGGGTGTATGGCAGCGGGAGAGTATGATGGTGCGATGGTTTGAGAAGGGTTTGGTAGACTTGGTGACGCGTTGGACGGACGATGGGGGACAACGATCTGCTTTGCAAGCGCGGTTTACGAGGGGAATGTAGTCACGTGGGTATAACATGTGAATGTACGGACTCGTATCATGTCCTTGTCCTCGCTCGGTCACACCGATTGTTCGCTTCCCATCCACTTCCGACTACCCCGTTCTTTCCTCTCCCGTCGACGAGCAACCTCGTCCGTCCTATCTCCCTCTGGCCATACGGTTCTGACTCTGGTTGTAGCATATACCGTTTGGACTCTCGTTGTGTGAGACATCCTCCTCGTTGCGTTCACGACCGGCGCGGTGTGCAATGCAGCCCGATCATACCTTATGCGCATGTCTGGTGCGTTCCCGCCATCTTGGCCTCGTCCCCGCTCTATCCAGTTGACAGTATCTCGCATCGAGGTCAACGGATCGTCGCGCGCCTGTGCGAATGCACCTTTGAAGCCGCCCTCCGCCAAGAAGTCGAGTTTATCGAAAGGGGCAGAGGCGACGTGCTGAGTAGGTTGAGCGCAGACTCGAGCACCGCGGGTGAAAGGTGCGCCCGGATCTCATTTGCGCATAGCGGGTACTCAACGATGGTAGCGTCACTCAAAATTTCTCGGATGGACTGCGTGCGATCATCATGTCTTCGGTTGGACGTGCGTGTTTCCCTCCGTTCCCGTGTCGATCACGCTCACGGGGTGCAGTCGGTGCCATGTTCTATATCTCCCCAGCGTTGACGTTTATGATGCATGATGCTTGGCATTGTCCCACCCATATCCCTTGGTGCAGTGCGGTCCTTCTATGTCGATTATTTCTTACACTTGACGGTCCTGCTCCTCAGGTCTACTACAGTCGCTACCTCAAAAAACTGTCCAACAAGTTCCAAGAGGCCGTGGGTGAGATGACAAAGGTCGCACGAGAATCTCTTTCGGCCCTCCGAGCAGTGCAAGCCTACAACGCCAACGCACAAGAGTAGTCCAAGTTTCGTGCCCGCATCAACCTCGTCCTCGATCTCGCGCGCAAGGAGGCCATTGCGTCGGGTATTTTTCTTGGCAGCACAGGATGGAACGGGAAGATGACTATCCTCGGTCTTTTGGGGTATGGTGCGTTCCCCCCTTGGTGGACGTAGCCTTGGCTAAACCTAGGGATACGCTCGTCTTGCAGGGGACGATCACCGTCGGAGAGTTGACTAGCCTGTTGCTCTACACCACCTACGTCGGAAATGGCCTGCGAGTGCTCGCATGAGTCTCTTTCTCCTTGTCACCTGTCTGTTCGGCTAATACGACCCCAACCAGTGGGTTTTTCGTGCCTGCTCTCCTCTCGTGCGCCTATACCGTGGTCGGACTCACAGTCACAGTCCCAATCTTAGTCATCGATCATACGTGGCATCGGTACCGGCACTCGGATATTCGAGTTGCTTGGTCACAAGCCCGCGATCATGCCCCACCACGGGGTCGAACTCAACCCTAGCCGACGTGGGGTGATCCGATTCGAGAACGTCGGGTTCGAGTACCCGAGTCGCAGGGGGGTTCCAGATCCTGGACGGGTTTAATCTCGAGATCAGCGTGGGCGAGATTGTATACGTCGTTTTTGCGTCTCTGTGCGTATGAATTGATACCTGAAATTGGTTAGTGGCAAGAGCGGGGGTGGCAAGTCATTGGTGCAATCGCTCCTCCTGAAGTATTACGGCCCGGTACTTGGTGAAGCGACGTTTGACGGCCAAAGTACGTGTGCCTCGCCTCTCTATTTTCGATACCGAAATCTCTGCGATAAGACATTCGCGAATTCGAGCCGAGCTCGTGACACATCATCGATATTGTGCCCCAGGTCCGTCCAATTCCCCCTTGTTCTCGAACGCTTTTCACTTACGCCTCGCTTACCCGCGCAGGAGCCCATTTTGATCACGGGCACGATTGGGTCCAACATAATATTGCGTTCGGCAATGTGACTGCGACGCGCCAAGACATTGAGTACGCCGCGCGACTGGCGAATTGTGAGTTTGTACGGGGAATGCCAAAGAGATTCGTTACCGAGAGTGAGTGAGACCGCGAGCGATTGAACAGACAGTGACACCATCTGCGCTTCGTCCAACTTGTCCCTCAACGATACATATACAATCGGCCGACATTGCCTAAGTGGCAACTAACGTCAACGCATAGCGATCGCACACGCGCTCCTCAGACGCCCTACAATCTTAGCGTTGGGGGAGGCTACGAGCGCGCTGGACGCGTCGGGCGGGCACCGTGTCAACGACGCGATCGACAAGATTTGGTGCAGTTGCAGACGATATGCGTCATCGTGGCATATCGACTGTCGACGATTGCGCGGGATCAAAAATAAGTTGACTTATTCAACTTTTTCAGGCTGGTGACTCATAACAGGGATGGATATCTCCGAGTCGGGTACGTATCGCGAGCTTGTGATGTCTCTACTCACCATTCAGATCTATACTTGCATATCAAGGGACGGTAAGTAAGGTGTTAGCCGTTCATGACCCGAGTCGGGGCGCGGCTGCAGAATATTCCATCGCGCGAAAAAGATGGTCTGTTGACGGCTTTGCCTCATCAAAAAGTGAGTCCCGGAATCTTTGGAACTCCCAGGTGATCAACAAATTAGAACAACTCGGGCTAATACTACGGGTACTCCAAACACTACTTGGATCTAGAAGACCGCCGCTAACTAGAAGAGGTGAACTTTTGCGGTATGATCGTCCTGGGAACTGGATCTTTGGACCTTTGGAGACATTCGGAATAGCAGTGGGTTGTCCGCAAGATTAAAGCGTATGTCTGATTTCTCACCACATTGGGCTATGCAATCAACACGTGTATTGCATTCCCAGGGAACACTCTTGCCAAGAAAGTTGAATTACCAGGTGGTGAAATTAACGTAAAATTGCTGCGTTCGAATTCAGTCGCATTAGACGGGTAGTCGGTGTCTCTGAGCGTTGTCCTGACGAACCAGCAGGAACTGTTCTCCAGAGACTCCTCAGGCTAGAGATCGAGACGTACGTGAGTATGTAACTTGTATGTAAAGGGGACTTTGAGCCAATAGAGATGCTGTGGGAAACCGTCTGATGATATAGGGATGCAATATTGAATTCTGTTTTGAAACGATCAGATTGCCATCGCCATTCTTGCACCGTCCATGGGAATGACTGCCTACAATATTCTGCAAATAGCCATACTATTGTTGGTTCTTCGACTACCATTGAGTCTACAGTGTTATTGTTGCATACAAGACAGAAGATATAGAATACAGGAAGAAATACGGTGCTACATCGAGTTATCGGCTTGCATAACGAATTCTTGGCGCAGTATCTGACTTGTGTCAATCACCCTGTACTCCGTACCATAAATCATTACAGCTCCCGCATCTCTGCAACCCTCGTCGTCCTCGACATGTTCATCATATACATCCTGCCGCGAAAACATCTGGTCACAGCCCTGGCAATGATATTCCTCTCCGAGATGGACCGTAACGACATGGCGGTTGATCGAGTCCTTTAGCATCGCTTTAGTGCACCCATCCCAGAGGCACTTGATTTTGCTATTCGTGTGACTCCGTTTGTGCCATTTACGTATGTGTGCGCCGACCCGGGTTCTGGAACCCACGATCCACATCCCGCAGGGGTCACTGGACTTGTTCCATTGACATTCATGTACGGTGATTATACTCTCGCCCGCGCTGGAGTAGAGATCATCTTCGTCGATCCGAATCCCACCAATATTGACGGCACGGGCGCGCCGGGAACGTCGGCGTCCTAAGCATTTCCTATCTGGGGACCGATAAATCGTGAGTGGGGATTTCGTCTCGTCGCCGACAGAGCATATGGCATGTTCAGTAGAAGATGAAGTAGGAAATTGTGCAAGGGACTCGGAGTTGCTCGCAAGGATGTTAGCATGGAGCTGATGCGCGAATGTAAGTATCAATAACCTCAGACAGATTAGACATACTGACATCGGTGCCCAAGGTTGCACCACCATGCCCCAATGGGCTCAAGAATCCTGGACTTGAATCAGGAACGAGTTGTGTACCTAAAATAGCCTGTGGCTTTGGTTGCATATCATGTCTAAATGCACCGTCAGACGGAAAGACTGCTGTTGAAATATATTAACTCAAGTCATTGAATGGATAATTATTGGCGTACCATCCAAGCGAGAATGTGGGGTAGCAAACCCCATGCTCATTGGTAGAAATTGTGGATCCGGAATAACATATGGAATAGCAAAACTTGGTGACGGAGACCATTTTCTGGTGTCCAACAAGACAGGCTCTCTGTTATGGACGCATCAATAATGCTCGAAACCTGAGATAAAATCGATGAACTACATAGTATATTGGCCTGAAGCATAATCAGTTGGTACTGTACAGCTACGCTGCATGTCAGGACCGAGTAGATGACATGATACTCACGGCTTACCTGTTTCTACTCTGACGAAAAGAAAAATATGGATCAATGTTTGGCACAAATGTACCAGGTAGATCTGGACTCGGATGTAGTATGAATGGATTTGGAGCCTGACACCCATGGGAGAAAGCAGGATCTGAGTCATGTGGAAAACATAAAGGAACCTTCAAAGAAGAAAAGTTGGTGGAAGTTGACATCGATGAGAATCCTTTCCATGCGTCACAAAACAGAAAGATCCTGATGCTGGTCAGAGTTGTTCCACAGATGGCCGCTTCCATCCCCTCCTCATATATGTATCTGGAGCAAAGTTAAGCGCTACAATATTTGTCTTGAGGTCATCGGGATGGGTGGCCGCCACACACGCAGCCTGAGAAGCCAGAGGTTCTTTCCTTTTCTCGCAAGTGGTACTGCCTCCGTCAGTTGGGAATCTTTCCTTTTCAGAGGCGAATTAAAGGTCTATGCGTTACCTCAGACTGAAAGGGGAAGATTCCCAACTGACGGAGGCAGTACCACTTGCGAGAAAAGGAAAGATCTCTGCCTTTAAACACTGGGACGATGCATCCTCTCGCTATGAAACGGAACGAGTCCGAACTAGGAAAGCGTGGTGCTAGCGTCCCGCTGATAACTGCGCTGGTCGTGGCTGCCAGTGCCACTCCCTCTGTCTCAGGCACAGCAGTTGATTGTCTACTAGATCATAAAGTCCTCTCGCTCGCCACATGCTACATCTCATCTGTGATACCATAGCTATCAAAATTCACGGATATCTCTTTAGATAGCACTTTGCGAGAATGACTATCACCATAGGCCACCTGCATGGGGACTGGACTGGACAAAAATAAAATAAGAGGATTTCATCAATCTAGTTTTGTATTAGAACAAGATAAATGATTTCGTCGCCTCGCTCATCGACAGAATGACCCTGGTTTCAGAGCTTATGGCAAGGTTTTTTCTTTGTCCCAATGGGGATCAACAAGGTGTCGGAAGGTTTGAAGAGTGATTATGTGGTGCGTCGTTCAATTGATCAATGATTATCATCGAGGTCGCAAGTGCTAGTGAGATCCTCCGGATGGCGTCATTACATAATCCCACGTACCAACACTTATATGTATGGCATTGTTTGACCCACCGTAATAATGTCAAATTGATGATTGAAATGGTACAGCCTGAGTTCTTTCCCTTAATCTGTTCCCATACATTCGGAGCGTTGCGGGCGGACTTTTAAATTGTAGAATGAAAAACGCTCCGGATCGTCTCGTGCATTTCATGCGGCCGGGCCCTAAGGTGGTGGCACTCGTATACTCCTCGTTAAACAGTCTTGCACAGCACAACTCAAAAATTTCGAAATATCCACGGTAGTGTTACGAAAAACGGGTATATACTGCTGCGCACCGGTGTAGGTGATACGTATCTGTTGATCGAGTGGCATATTTTTCATGCAGTAAACGTATTCAAGTTGTCTAGTAGTGCATGTGACGGCTCGCCGGAAGCGGGTGTCGGAAGTAGATTTAGGCCGGCTAGAATCGATCAATATGAATATTCTTCCTCCTTCGCCCTCACAGTGACTACTACTTCAACTCGACGTTCCACAAGTTCTTTGACAATACACTTACATTTGGAATCAAAACATGGAGGCAAACACGGCAACTGGTGGTTTTGAAAATATCCGAGAGAAATTTGGCCGCTTCAGGATCCTTATCATCGGGCGGGCCAACGCTGGCAAGACAACCATTCTCCGTGCGATCTGTAACACGACCGAAAATCCAGAGATCTATGATGGAGAAGGCAATAAGGTACGTGCCTGATTTGATACATGTCGATGACCGGTTGACCAAACCGTGGACCTACTAGATCGATCCGACCCAAGTCGAGGGATCCAGGGGGGTGAGTATCACTTATAACTTACTGAACCAAGACGGTGGGTGTATCTTTACCAATGCACAATAGCGTGGATTACACGACATCGAGAATGAATTGATTTTCCGGAGCAACAAGGAATTCGTATTCCATGACTCGCGGGGATTTGAAGCTGGTTCCGCACGCGAATTCCAACAACTGAAGGTGTTCATTGCTGATCGTGCAAACACAACGTATCTCAAGAAGCGGATTCACGCCATCTGGTAAGAACTCGAGCCGTGCGTGAGGGTAGTTATTGATTAGTTGCCACTATATAGGTACTGCATCCCGATGGATAAACTCGATCGGGCAATCCAACGCTCCGAGGAAATGTTCTTTAACGAGTGTGATACCAGAAATGGCGAGTTCATTCTTGGGAGGCCTTTCTCGTACTCACAAATATGTCTAGTACCTGTTATTGTGTTGTTCACTAAATTTGATGCATTGTTGGCTTCAGCAATGGGCAAACTATCTGGTAATGATCGAAAGCTGCCACGAGATGAGAGGGTGGCAAAGGCACATGAGCTCACCCAGGGAATTTTCTATGATGCTGATATATGGGGTCGTCTCTCCAAATTACAACATGCACCAAAATATAGTGTTCAGATTGGAGGTTTTTATTGTATTTTATATTGATTAATTGATCCAGCTGATGGAATTTGCTTGAATACAAGGGATGCACAACTCAAAAGAAGGAGGTGATATACTTGGGCTGCTAGAACATACTGCAGGAGCTTTGAATGAAGGGGCTTTGCAAATACTTTTTGTTACTGCTCAGAAAACAAGTATAACATTGTGCATTAGATATGCAATTGAAGAGTAGGTGCTGAAATCTGGATATCCTTTCAAAGCTAATGCTATAAAAAAGTGTTGTCCATGACATAGACAGGCTACATTCATCTGCACTTCCTGTGCATAGCTTGGACAGTATGGATCCTGAAAAATTGGCAAGATGGTTTCCACATTTCTGGGTAAGATTCCTGTGATATAAATTAACTGATACATAAAATTTAAATATGTGCTAATGACTATGATCCTGCTGAGGAAATTTAGCAGGTGAGTGATTATTGGAGAAAAATGTGGAAAAAATGTTCTGGCTGAAATCACTTCATTCTTTGCAAATGACAGTATGTGAGTTGTGGATTGTGGAATGTCCCAGAGAGTGGTGATACTGATGATCCCATGTCCATTTATTCTCCATTCTGCTCTGTAAATGACAGGGAGTGAGTTGTGGATTATGGAATGTCCCAGAGAGTGGTGATGCTGATGATCCCATGTCCATTCATTCTCCATTCTGCTCTGCAAATGACAGAGAGTGAGTTGTGGATTGTGGAATATCCCAGAGAGTGGTGATGCTGATGATCCCATGTCCACTCATTCTCCATTCTGCTCTGCAAATGACAGTATGTGAGTTGTGGATTGTGGAATATCCCAGAGAGTGGTGATGCTGATGATCCCATGTCCATTCATTCTCCATTCTGCTCTGCAAATGACAGTATGTGAGTTGTGGATTGTGGAATATCCCAGAGAGTGGTGATGCTGATGATCCCATGTTCATTCATTCTCCATTCTGCTCTGCAAATAACAGAATGTGAGTTGTGGATTGTGGAATATCCCAGAGAGTGGTGATGCTGATGATCCCATGTCCACTCATTCTCCATTCTGCTCTGCAAATGACAGTCTGTGAGTTGTGGATTGTGGAATGTCCCAGAGAGTGGTGATGCTGATGATCCCATGTCCACTCATTCTCCATTCTGCTCTGCAAATGACAGGGAGTGAGTTGTAGATTGTGGAATATCCTAGAGAGTGGTGATGCTGATGATCCCATGTCCATTCATTCTCCATTCTGCTCTGCAAATGACAGAGAGTGAGTTGTGGATTGTGAAATGTCCCAGAGAGTGGTGATGCTGATGATCCCATGTCCATTCATTCTCCATTCTGCTCTGCAAATGACAGTCTGTGAGTTGTGGATTGTGGAATATCCCAGAGAGTGGTGATGCTGATGATCCCATGTCCATTCATTCTCCATTCTGCTCTGCAAATGACAGAGAGTGAGTTGTGGATTGTGGAATGTCCCAGAGAGTGGTGATGCTGATGATCCCATGTCCATTCATTCTCCATTCTGCTCTGTAAATGACAGTTTGTGAGTTGTGGATTGTGGAATGTCCCAGAGAGTGGTGATACTGATGATCCCATGTCCATTCATTCTCCATTCTGCTCTGCAAATGACAGTTTGTGAGTTGTGGATTGTGGAATGTCCCAGAGAGTAGTGATACTGATGATCCCATGTCCATTTATTCTCCATTCTGCTCTGCAAATGACAGGATGTGAGTTGTGGATTGTGGAATGTCCCAGAGAGTGGTGATGCTGATGATCCCATGTCCATTCATTCTCTATTCTGTTCTGCAAATGACAGGGAGTGAGTTGTGGATTGTGGAATGTCCCAGAGAGTGGTGATGCTGATGATCCCATGTCCATTCATTCTCCATTCTGCTCTGCAAATAACAGAATGTGAGTTGTGGATTGTGGAATATCCCAGAGAGTGGTGATGCTGATGATCCCATGTCCATTCATTCTCCATTCTGCTCTGCAAATGACAGGATGTGAGTTGTGGATTGTGGAATGTCCCAGA